>PVIH01003754.1:44188-153999 GCA_004025045.1 Sigmodon hispidus
CAATGGAGGAGTGTTCCCCTTGCTCCGCATCCTCTCCAACATAGGCTGTCATCTGTGCCTTTTATCTTAGCCAATCTAACAGGTGTTAGGTGGTATCTCAAAGTTGTTTTGATTTGCATTTCTCTGATGGCTAAAGATGAAGAGCACTTTTTCAGGTGCCTTTCAGCCATTCGTAGTTCCTCTGCTGAGAATTCCCTTTATAGATTTGTACTCCACTTTTTGATTGGGTTATTCAAGGTTTTGGGCTCTAGATTCTTGAGCTCTTTATGTATCTTAGAGATCAGTCCTCTATCACTTGTAGGGTTGGTGAAAATCTTTTCCCATTTTGTAGGCTGTCATTTTGTCCTATTGACAGTGTCCTTGGCTTTGCAGAAGCTTCCTAGCTTCAGGAGATCACACTTATTGATTGTTGGTCTTAATGTCTGTGCCACTGGTGTTATATTTAGGAAGTGGTGGCCTGTGCCAAATTGTAGAAGTGTATTTCCCACTTTCTTTTCTATCAAGTTCAAAGTGGCTGGGTTTAAGTTGAGGTCTTTGATCCACTTGGATTTGATTTTCGTGCAGGGTGACAGGCTCGGATCTATTTGCATTTTTCTACACACTTCCATCCAGCTATGCCAACACCATTTGTTAAATATACTATCTTTTTTCCATTGAATGTTTTGGAACTCTTTGTCAAAGATCAGGTGTTCATAGGTTTTTGGGTTAATGTCTGGATCCTCAATTCTATTCCATTGGTCCACAAGTCTGTTTTTATGCCAGTACCAGGCTGTTTTTATTACTGTAGCTCTATAGTAAAGCTTGAAGTCAGGGATGGTGATGCCTCCTGAGGTTCTTTTGTTGAGTAAAATTGTTTTGGCAATCCTGGCTTTCCTGTTATTCCAAATAAAATTGAGTATTGTTCTTTCAAGTTCCAAAAAATATTATTTTGGGATTTTGATAGGCAGTGCCTTGAGTCTGTAGATTGCCTTTGGTAGAATTGCCATTTTTACTATGTTGATCCTACCAATCCAGGAACATGGGAGAGCTTTCCATTTTCTGATATCCTCTTCATTTCTTTCATTAGTGATTTAAAATTTTTGTGAAATAGGTCTGTTACTTCTTTAGTTATAGTTACTCCAAGGTATTTAATACTATTTGCAGCTATTATGAAGGGTAATGTTTCCCTTATTTCTTTTTCAGCTCTTCTAACTTTAGTGTATAGAAGGGCTACTGATTTATTTGAGTTAATCTTGTATCCTGCTACATTGCTGAAGGTGTTTATCAGCTGTAGCAGTTCCTTGGAAGAATTCTATATGCCTCTGGTGAGGACCTAGAAGCTACTCCAATGAAATGCATAGGCAAAAACACAAAATATAGAGCCATATCTTTGAATCTCTGTCATAGACTTTCTCTCATGCTTTATAAGCAATGAGCAGTCTTTAAGAAGACCAAGTTGAGTGCTTCATATGCACCAGTCCATCAGCAACTTCCTCCAGTGCCCTCACAGCTTCTCCTAACATCAAAAAGGTCCTGTCAGCTATTAGAGGATAATTGACCTTCATGTCTCTAACCACTGTTAAAGTGGTCCTAACTGCTATCAGAATAATCTTAAATAAGAAGTATTTATAAAATTCTCCAATTGGTGATCTTTTTCTCAGGATGGCCTTTCTCATGGTGGCCTTCATTTCTACTTCATATTTATGTTTTTGTTAATATTCTATATATTTTGTACTACAGATAAAGGAGGCAGAAGTTTTTTTGTAAAACCAATCTTGACCCAGCACCTAAAGAAAAGAAATAGTAGGGTATGGAAAGAAAAGGGGCTTCTAGACACTTCTAGTAAAGCATAGAGAAATAATTGCATGCATTATTATTAATCATACCTTAACAATCCAATGTCTATGTTTGCATATGTGCAAATACATGTATAAGGATATCAAGAAGTACATGTGAAAATTAATGAACACCTTTCAGAAATCACTTCGCACTGCCGAATTTTTTTTTTTTTTAAATTAGAGTTTTTGTTTCTGATACTGTGCTAAGTACACAGGCTTGCTGACTCAGAGACTTCTGGGAAATCATTTTTCACCATTACCATAGAAAGACTGGGTTTACAGATATATGTCACTATATATGGATTTTTACATAAGTTCAATGTATGAAACTTGGGTGGACTGGCTTATGTGTCTCTCATATATGCTTTATGAAGCATCTCTCTGATTTCATGAACCATTTTTAACCACTCGGCCACCGTGACTCCCATGAACCATTTTTATAGTAAAAAAATTCATCTTAAATTCTTCATGAACTATATTTAGGGAGATTCCTTTGACCTTTCTGATTTGTATTTTACTGCATCACCCTTTGAACCTGCACTGTGCATCTCAAAAGCATCATTATGCCCTTTTTAATTAATAAAATTACCTCAGACAGAAATATATATACAGAAATATTTCACCTAGAACAGCTTGGTATCTGAAACACTTTGCACCAGCACCTTGGAGCCCACTCCCTCCGGTGGAACACCTGGCCCAGTCTTGATGTTAGGATGAGGAAATTGCATCTGCTGGGAGTGGATGCTGAACGAAGCCACATTGGGACCTTGGGAGCTCCTGCCCTTGCTGGGAAGGAGATAAAGTAATAGGGAGAAGAGGGAGTGACTGGGAGAGGAGGGAGGGGGTAAGGAAGTTTGAACAGGGTTTACATGGATAAATAGTTCATAATAAAAATTTAAAATATAAAAGAAATACTTCATGTAATATTTTAATTCCATTGAAAAGTCTAACTTCATAAGTCAAAGAAGCAGTATATATTACAATTATTAAGACATTTAAATGATGACCTATCCCTGAGGAATTCTCCCAACTCCTAAAGCGCATGCCAGGATCATTCTTTTCTGTCTCTTCCTCTCTTAATATGCATGATTGAACAATATTAAATTTAAGTTTTCTTCCTCTTAATTCATAATGACATTCTTTTCTGTGATTTATGCCAGGAGTCTAAGGATCAAATGAGCATAAATCTATGAAAAAATCTTCAATTTACTACTGGTGCCATGGAGTATTGTTTCTAGAATATTTCTAGAAAATATTAATTTTCTACTCATCAGTGTCACTGTACTCAACATGAAGTAGAGTCTTGACAAGTGTGTTGCTGGTCTTTCTGTAGACGACACAGTTTTACCCATGAGAATACAACTAGTAAGTCACCGTAAAACCCATCATCATTTGGGAAAAAATGTATGGTTGTTCAGTTACTACTATTCTTTTCTCTTCATAGCACTCATTTAGATTTCGGAATGGTATTTGTTACATCACTACCACTAATGTAGCAATTTGTATGGTTTCTCAACACTTTCCTACAGAACTCATAAGTTTTAAGTTTGCAGGCCACCTATACTATTAATCTATATTTCATCGTTATTACTTAAAACAGTAGACACAGACATCTATATGCAATTTAATTTAAAATGCAACAGAATTAATTCAAACCTGCCTCTTATGAAAGAAGTATTTTTGAAAAAATATCTCCCTAGATAATATGTTACTTGAAGAGAAAAAGTAATAATTGAGAATAGAATATTCATGAAATCCTGCACCACATCTCAGGGAGATAACCTCTTTGATGGGTCAAAACTGAGCTCAAATTTTCAGTAACTTTTGAAGCTTTCTGAAATTGTAGCTAGTTAAAATTATCTCTTGGTATGCTAAGAATTCTGTCATATTCCTTAACCAAACTAGAAAATGTAGATGATTAAAAACAATCTTTATGCTTGTATCCTTATGCTTGATATTTTTTAGGACTTTTTATATAATGAAGTGATTGCTAATATATCTTGGAAGAGAAAAGGAGTTGAAGAAAAGAAGGAAAGAAGGGAGAAAAGAAAATAAGAAAGGTATAGAGAGAAAGATCATTAAATGTAAGATAGATAAATAGAGAGAGAGAGAGAGAGTCAAAACCTAAACTACATCTGATTCCATTCTAGCACCGTGGTCCTTTTTGCAGAATGCCATATCTCCTACCACAGGCCCAAGACTCAGCTGCAGAGAACACCCAATTTTGTAAACAACTAAGATTCAGAAAGAAAATGAAAATGAGTTCAAGTACTCCTAAACTCTCTGAATCACTTCCTTTGCCACATTGGCTGTGCAGCAATCAGCATAAATGTGTTTAATAAAAGATGTATGAAGAAGTAGCTTTAAAAATCTAAGGAAGCTTCTTTTTCCTCTTTTCTAACACACATACCACTCATAGAGCTTTATTTAAAACTGAGAACACTTACTTCTCTTTTAGCACGTATTATTCCCTAGGCAGTCACCATCACCTACCCACAAATACTTTGGCAAAATTCTATCTCTTCTTATTATATGTGAATGCTCTCTTTTATGGTGGCACAATTTATTTTACTTTAACATAACATTCTACTAACACTCATAAATTCCCATCTTATAAACTTTAGAACATATAGAGGAATAAAAGAAAATTAAAAGCAGAAAATGCAACTTAATTTGGAATGTTCTCATTTGGTATTCTGTTATATATACTATAATAGTATTGACTACAGGAACTTAGAGAAATAAAAGACATAATGTACATGAGCTTGTACTTTTCACATACAGACAATATTTTATAACATATTTCTAACAAATGTTAGTATAAGAATCAATTATGGTATGTTGAGTCTCATAAGTATCTATAATAAAATCAACTACTATAGACTGGGGACCTTACACAGTAGTCACACACTTCTCATGATTCTGTATTCTGGGGAATCCAAAAGAAACATGTGAGAATACTTGGTCCCTTAAGAGATCCTTCTTTGAAAATGGCTTTGTTCTCTTTGTCCTAATGTGAAAAAATATATCTATATTCTTTCCACTGATGCCTTCATGAAGACCCCAGTCACTTGATTTTATTCAGACCTAATGATGCTTACCCTAAAAAATGAACTATAAATATTATATCATTAGTGGCTCTGGTCTAAAATATCTGAATTTTAGGGGATAAAAATTATTTTTGGTTTGACCAGTTGAGTTTATTGCAATAATTTTTATTACATGAATTATATTTTATATTCTAATAGAACCCAGAGCCAGACACTGGGGAAAAGCTGAAATGTCAGATAGTTACAGAACAAACCACAGCTCTTTCTCAACCAGCCAACTCCTCAGGCCAAATAGGGTAGAACCTGTGCCATCTCCTACTTACCCCACCCAGCTATTTCAGTTCCTGGATCAACTTTTGGAGTGTTAGTATTAAAGGTGTGTGCCACCACTGCCTGGCTCTGTTTGACCTTGAACTCCAACAGATTCACAGGAACTCTGCTTCCCAAGTAATTAATGAGATTAATGGTGTGGGTCACCCTTAACTGACCTTCAAGGCTTGCAACTGTGGGGGGCACTGTCTTCTGATATTCCAGACTATTTTTGTTAAATATACACCACACATTTCTTTTTAATATTAAAAATGAATTTGTGGAAATAGCCCATGAAGTTTCTTTTACTGGACCTATAATGTCAGCTACTCAGGAGTCAAAGGCAGGAAAATTATAAGCTCAAGTCTAGCTTTAGTAACTTGTAGAAACCCTGTCTCACAATCTAAGAAGTAAACAAATGGCGGCTGGGGGTGGTCAAGGCTGGAGATGTAGCTCAGTGATAGAGCAAGTTTTCAGCATGCATCATGTTCTAGATTCAATTTCTAGACTGTATGTGTGTGTTCTGTCTGTGTAAAAGTTTTCACGCACTAAATAAATATTCAGGCCAGTATCTCAATCTGGCAGTTTGGCCCATGAATGGAACCTCAGGTGACAGTGTCACTGCTGCTTACGTAAAACTGATGTGAGTTTACCAGAAACCACTTTGTATTTGAGATTATTTACATTTTAACATTTAAAATCTTGAAAACATAGAGGGTGCCACAACTACTCAGCTGCTTTTTCTAGTAAATGATAATCTTTCTTATTTCACAGTTCTAACATTTTGAAAAAAACTGACAATGCTATTTTTAATGCATATATATATATTAATTCTGGAAAGTTTTTCTTACATATAAACAGAATACATTCATATCCTCGAGTGAAACATCTGGAGTTTATTTTCTAGACTAGTTATTTTACTATTGATTATTGAATGTAAACTGTATGTTAATGTAGTAATTCATTTGTACATGTCATACATGACTGAGCATAAGAAACCAGGTATTATATTAAATTTTACTCAGTCACCAAGGTAGCTAATGCCTACATAGTTCTGTAAACCTACAATGAAAGCAATAATTTACCATGTGTTAGGGAACACTAAGAAGCCTTGGAGAAATAAAAATTAACAACTCGAATGTTATTAGCTGGCTTCATCTTTTCTAAAGAGTGGGACTGCCTTATCTGGTTTTCTATTGCTACAATAAAACACCATGACCCACAACAACTTGGAGAAGCAAGAGTTCATTTCAGCTTATAGTTTCACAGTTTTTCTGGGAACCTGGGGGACAAGAACAGATGCAGAGTCTTATGAGGGATGCTGCTTACTGGCTTACTCCTGGTGGTTTGATCATCCTGCTTTCTTATACCCTCCAGGAACACCTTCCCACCTAAAGGTAGCACAGCCCACAATTGTTTGAGCCTTCCTGCATCATTAATTTATTAAGACAGTATCTTACAAACTTGCCTACAGGCCATTCTCCTGAGGTTATTTCCTCAATTAATTGGCATAATCTATATCATCATTGGTGTTAGGTAAAGAGTAAGAAATGGTGACTGGGTGTCTCCCAAGGCAGGGCAAATGGAATATAAGGTTATAGATAGATTTGATGTGGGTTGAACTGAAATGGGAGGATTAAATGAATAGAAGAATAAGAGTGGGGTCAGGGAGAGAATATGGTGGGGGATACTAACATTAAGGACTATTGGAGGGGTCATATGGAAATATATACATATATGAAAAAAACTAAATATTCAACTGAATATTTCTAACCAAGAAATGTGGTAATATATTATATATTTAATAAAAATCAGTCTGGAATATCAGAGGACAAAGCCACCCATAGAGCCAATCGGTGAAGGTCAGGGAGTGATGACTCACATCTTTAATCCCATCACTCCCAATGGGAAGGTAGAAGGATCCCTATGGGTTCAGTGACTAACAGAGCCAAGGAATGGTTGTGCATACCTTTATTCCTAGCATTAGGAAATTTCAACAAAGAATTGAGATAGCTGGATGGAAAAAGAAAGATAAATCAGAAGAAGACAGAAATTCTCCCCTTAGCCAGCATTCCTTTTGGCTGAGAAATTAGATTCAGGGATTCAGAGGATTTATGAAGACAGGCATGAGGAGTTGGCTAGGTGAGAAATGGCCATGTTTTTTTCTCTGTCTCTCTAATATTTTAACTTTTCCCCACTATCTGACTCCAGGTTTTTATTATAGTACAAAATAGAATTCATGCAATAGTCAAATGTAACATCTAACATCAGGAATGGGTTACATATAATTTAGCTGTTAATCAAAATGTCCCAGTAGAAATGCCCAAAAATCTCAGGTTATTTTCAAGGAAGTACATAAACTGATGTTAGGGCCCTATTCCTGAATACAATATTAACATATCTCACCAAACAAAGAGAAGTCAAAAACTGGTGCTGCCAAGAGCCTTCCCTGCTACTGAATAATGTTTTTGGTACTGGAAGGTACTCTGAGTGCTTCCAGAGGAAAAAAATAAACACCAACCTAACTTCAACACCTCTGATCTCCAACAGTGATCTGCTGGCATGATATTAAGTTATTAGTAGGAAGACCTAACCACTATCTGGTTTGAATTAATGCCCAGCCTTCACGATAAAAAATGATGCCTAACATTTGATTCAGTGGCCAAGAGCCTAGGACTAGATAGGTCATAGACCTAGGGGAAAACCAATTCTTTTGTTCTAATAAAGAAACATAGCAATAAAATGATTCCCAATGATATGCAGCTAGAGTCATAGATCAGTGTCTTATTCAGGAGAACTAATGCAAAGATCCACAACTGGACAATGTTCAGAGAATGAGAGATTTTGGAACACCCAGTTTTAAATAAGATATCTTTATCAAATCTTTCTCCTCAGAGCTCAGAAACTTTGTGGGAAAGGAGTCAGAATGATTTTAAGAGCCAATGGGGATGGAGCACACCAAGGAAACAAGGCCTTTTAAACACAGCAGAATTGACACCTCTTTGAACTCCCAGAGACTGGGGCAGCATGAACAGGGTTTGCATAGGTCTAAGACTACAGGGTTCCAGTGCTGACGGAGAAATGGAAAGAAGACTATCGCTAAACTAGAAGCTATTTCCAATTGGCAACTGCTTACAAAGAATTTTTTTTTTCTAATGAAATATCACTAGGTATCCAAGCTATTTTCAAAAACTGAATGTAAGCCCAGTAGTAGATGACAATACAAAATGAACGTAATTTTGTTAAAATATATATATTCTTATATTAATAAACAACATGAACATTACAAAGTAAAAATGATTGAGCCCTTAAAAGAAGATAGATTAAAAGATATAGGTTAATTTAAATTATTAGAGATAGTTAGAAACAAACATAAGCTTGTGGTGATATATTGCATATGAAATAAAGATTACCTGAAGATCAGAGGACAGAGCAGCAGAATTAGACATAGAGGTCAATCAGTGGTGGCACACACATTAATTCCAGCACTCGGGAACACAGACCTTTAATCCAAACACTAGAAAGGTTGAGACAGAAAGTGATATGGCTAGACAGAAAAAGGAATATAAGGCAGGAGTTTGGCCCTTAGGCCCCCTATTCCGTCTGCAGATTCTTGGAGCCAGAGTCTATCCTGTTCGGCATGAGGATTTAGCAGTGGTGAGAAGGGGCTGGGCCTTGCTTCTCTGTCTCTCTAATCTTTCTGCTTTCCCTCAATATCTGTCTCCAGTTTCTTATTAATACCACTCAGGATTCAGCCAACATCAAGCATTAATTATTAATATGTCTCTATACTATTACTAGGGAACATTCTGTGTACACATGTGTGCGCACACACATTTATACATATATGTTTACATGCAAATTTGCCACAAATTGTGATGTTCAGACATTTTTTATCTTATTAGTGATTGCTGGTATATCATGGATTCTGATTTTATGATCTTGCATGCTTTGTTTTTTATGTGTATGTATATCTTTATATGTGTGAATCTTGTGCTATTTCTTTGTTTCATTTTTTTATTCTGGTTTTCTTGTTTTATTATTTTATTTATTTGATTATATATTATTTATTTTTCTAAAGAAAAAGGCATAAGGACTGAGTTGGATGGCAAGGTGAGAAAATATGTGGAAGAAGATGAGGGAGTGGAAGCCATGATAAGAATATATCATACAAAAAAATATTTTCAGTAAAAAGATTCTACAACACAGATATATCTAGGTTTCATGCCAAGTTGACAAAAACAATCCAGCATACTAAAATATACATTATTTCAATAATAAATATATAGTAAGAGGACAGTTAAATGCTGTAATAAATCTGAAGACAAATGATAGTCTTAAATAATGAGGTAAGAACCTCATTATTAAGAACAATAATGCAATTTGAAATATGTTTGCTTAAAAATTTTATGCATGTTATACAAAATGATTCAATCTTATTTATCTCTATACTATGTCCAAGATCCCCTTTATACCACCTCCCAAATTTCTTTTTTATTAATTTAGAGAATTCAATTTGCTGTTTATATGCTCACAGATGTGTAAACATCCAATGAAGCAAACTTGATATATCGGACACCATATCCTTAACTAGAACTATTTCCTCTCCAAAAATTATCAGCTATTAATTGCTACCCAGATAAGGGTTGGGTTTATATCATTCACTGAGCACATTTACTCGAGGATGAAATGTTGACTGTCTGGTTATTATGTGCATTTTTGTCTCCTATGAATATATGAGTACACTGATCCTGTGTAATCCAGAAGACATTACTTGGCTCTATGTTCAGTGGTCTCTGAATATTATATTATTTCTGACCCTGTTCACAGTGATTACCTCTGGATGTTGGGGTAGATATGTCCACTAATGGCTGAATGCTTCTCTGCATATGCTTTGTACTTTGTCCAGTTGCAAATTTCTTAATTGACTGCTATCGATTACATAGGGATGATGCCAGAGATGGACACCAATGTAAAGATATAAAAGGTACAAATTTAGAAAGCTTGATAATCTGTCCATTTAGTAAAATAAAATTACAATATTCACTCACATGACCTATGAACTGGTCAGTCATGATCTTTGGACTTGACTTAGTGTAATAGTCATATGTTTCCTCCTATGTAGGATCTTACATCCAATAAGAAAGCAGTTTATTACCCTCATAGCGTTTATGTCATTATTGTGTATTTGGGAATATCTTGTCATACAAGGTGCTATTGTAGCTCACGAAGTTTGTACCTAGTTAAGACTGCTTATGAGTTTTCTCTGTCAGTACCCTGCAAAACACGTTTTGTTAGTGTGAAAACTTACAAACAGGGAAGAAGTGTCCAATTCAAGTTCTCCATGTTCTGTGACTAAAGTGTATATTGTCTCCAGAAATGAATAGAGTTTTATCATCAAGCTGTTGCGAGCAAAAAAGAACACTGCCAGCGACCTGTATTGGTCTTGTGTTCTCAGGACACGCTTGACATTTGGTTTTTTTTTATGTTGAAAATGTAAGAAATTATTTTATCTCTTCTCCACAACTCCCCATCCCCTCCCTGGGCAGGCAGTCCCAAGGTCCCACTGTCCCAATATTGCTTAGTTCAGCCTCCACTCCTGGCAGATCCAGTTTTCCCTCCCCAACCTAAAGACATTTGTTTTAAAGAAAGGCATCCTGAATAGGACACTGGAAATTTTATTTGTCAACCTTTGGGTTCTAGGCTAAATATAACTCTTGTGCAATGTAAAACACACACATACACATATAGTATTCAATAATAAGTTTTCATGTTTTACACATTCTTATTTTGTAAGCCACTAGACCAAGCTGATAAGATTAGTATCTAAATAGTTATTATATCCATTGTACATCTTGTGACAGGATGAGTCATAAAAGAATTTGCTACACTTAACTTGTCAACTTTGCAGGTGGTTGAGACAGTTCTGGAAAAAAGAAGTGTTTCTCCTTCTTTTCTTTTTTTCTTTTGACTGTCTCTAATTTGGAATTGTTTGATGATGTCATATACTAGTGTCTGTGATGACTGAATTGATTACTGAGAGGATCATAAGTAACCATAGAGAAAGGGTGCATAGTGAACTGAGGAAACAGCCAGCTGATTACACAGGACAAAATTTCTATTTACATGCAAATATCTTTGTAATCAGCAGTGATAGGAAATGAAATACATGAGAGTCTAAAGCCTTGAGGTTCATATGTAATCCAGCTTTCCTTAAATTCCTATCTCAGAAAATACGTTTAAATCTCAGTGGTAAGTCTTAGCTCGATGATCAATTTTTTTTCTTTATTTCTCTTGAAAGAAGTCACATAAAGACATCTTATCTCTTCTCAATTTTTTCTCACTGTTCTTCTTGAATTTTGAACTATCTTAAGTTGCTCAGTCTCTGATCAACATTTTGGTTTAATAAAATCCTCTTAAAAGTAATAAGTGCTTGAAGACTGTGCTCTAGGGCAGGTTAATACTCACCAAATAGATCATTCCTTGATTTAAATAAAGCAATATACTTTTAGTTTCAGGTATAGTGGAACTATAAATTGAATACTCTGGATGTAGAAGAAGGAAGATTTTTGTATGTGAGGTCAAGCAGAGTCTTTGAACAGATAGGGAGCCATATGGAGACTCTGCTTTCAAAATAAGCAGATTTTAAGTCCTACGCAGAAAATTTACTATTGTTATTTAACTAAATTGACATGGTGCCAAACTGTCTTCTAAATATTTATGTTTATAGTAAGAGACAAATGCTACTCTTAGCTTCAATCAGGGAAGCTTCTCTTTGTTGAATGAAGGTGATTGCAGAGATTCATGATAGCTCAAGATACTGAGAATAAATGACAGCTGAGTCCACAGTCTGAAAATGATATTTATACTCTCCTCTGAGAGTTAGAAGTAATGTAAGAGCTAGAATACAAGGCACAGCGCTGGGAAATACCATTTTCTGGGCATGATACAGTCTTTGCAATAATGCCGTCACAGAAACCAAAGTTTCCTGATCTAGGTTTGTAGAAGACTGAGCATGGTATCAATTAATTGTAGATGACGAAAAGACCCTCAGGACCACACTTAGCCTTCTTTAACTATTGGCTGAAATATCCTGAGGGAGAGGGAAATTTATCATTAGTTTTATACCCATAGATAAAAATCACAAATCTGCAATGTGCAATTTCATACACAATCATATAAAAGGTCTTGTTATACTAAGTGTATCACGAAACAAAGCAGGAAGAAAGGAATGTCGGAGAGATATTTGAGGGCAATAGGTGTTGATTAGGTTGATGGGGGATGAGAGAGGGTGAAGATGACAGAAAACAGAATTCACTTCACAAATGGGAAGTTATCAAAGCAAAAGTGGGAAATACCCTCCAACAAATTGGCACAGGTGACCATTTCCTAAATATAACACAAGTAGCACAGATACTAAGAACAACAATCAATAAATGGGACCTCCTGAAACTGAGAAGCTTCTGTAAAGCCAAGGACACAGTCAATGAGACAAAATGACAACCTACAGAATGGGAAAAGATTTTCACCTACCCTAAAAGTGACAGAGGACTGATCTCTAAAACATATAGAGAACTCAAGAAACTAGAACCCAAACCCAAAACCTTGAATATTTTAATTATTTTATTTAACTACCTGAATCTCTCTCTCTCTCTCTCTCTCTCTCTCTCTCTCTCTCTCTCTCTCTCTCATACACACACACGCACACAAACACACATACACACACACACAAACACACACACACAGATGAAGGGGATATGGTTTAGGACCTTTTCAGGAAGTCACTAAGATATGATACATTTTTAAAAAATAATGATAAGATCAACACTGTTTCTGTTGATGAGATATTCACACGAAACCATGAAAATTTGAACAAATATTATATGCCAAGCACTCAGAATATAATTAAGTGTAACGTAGAAACCAATGTGAGATCTAAAAAGAACTCACAAGGAAAATAGTGTGGAACTAGTGATATTTTGGCTGTAATAATGAAAGCATGAATAATAGAGGGGAAGGTTTTTTCATGTATGAACTTAATCACAATTTTCAGAATTTGTTCCTCCAGTAACATCATTAAAAATGTAAAATACAATGCTGGGTAGATGGCACAACAGTTTAGAGAATGTTATCTTTTCTCAAAGGACCCCAGGTCTGTTGTCAATACCTACAATCACTTAAACCTATAAGCTCCAGGAGATCCCATTCTCCTTTTCTATTCACAAAGGATGCACAAACTCAAGCATATAACTTCCCCAATGTACACATAATTAGCAAATAATATGAATCTTTAGATATTATGAAACTGAAAACGAGAGACAGAATGAAAGCATATCTCATACAGAGCAGTATTAATCAAATTTCTCAGAGAAACAATAGAATGTATTTTTCCATAGAGAGAATTAAACTCATATTTTAAAAATTGGTTTATGCGACTATGAAGGATGGTTATATCCTAACTACAAAATAGGCTAGAGTCTACAGAGGAGTTGCAATTTCAGTTCAAATGCAGTCAACTAATCATTAAATATTAACTGTTTTGTTCAATGTAGGTTAATCTTTGCCCCATCAATATTGTCAACTGATCACATGAACTCAGTTCTCATAATGAAGATAAATCTACTTCATTTAAATCCTGTCAATTTAACAGTTAAACTTCTGCAGACTAAAGTCCCATCACAAAACCACTGAAATTCTCTGTGCTCACCACAAAAACTCTGGATACTGGAAGGTCAACCCAGTTGACACATTTGTAAGTGGTGGTAGAATGGGGAGGTATGTATATGTGTATACAGCTATGTGTGCTGTTCATGTGACCTGATGCACAGTGACAACAAATCAGCACTCCCCATCCTTACTTGTTGAGAAAGAACTCCCATGTAACCTAGTTAATACCAGTCTATCCACCTGATTGGCCAACAAGTTTCGCTGTGAGAGGGATAAATTATGGACCACAACCCTCTGCTTTTAATGGGTATTGAGAGGCAAACTTGGGTCCTCAACTTTGTGTGGTACAAACTTTACCCAACTTAGTCTTCCTTAGAATATAGGAATCAAATATTCACAACATGTAGTAAATACTAGATGGAACTAGAAAAAAAATCATCCTAAGTGAGGTAACCCAGTCTTGGAAAGACAAACACGATATATGCTCACTCACAAGTGGATATTGGCTATAAAATAAAGGATAACTGTACTGAAAATCAGAGATATAAAGAGACTTAGTAATATAGAGGGATCAAAGGGGAACACACAGATCTCCCTGGGAAGGACAAACACAGAGACTTTGAAAGTGAACATGGATATCCTTTAGGCTATTATAACTGAATTGACCATAAAGTATCTCCTCCTCTATGTACTCATATTGTCTGTTCACTACACAACTGCTCTCTCTCTCTTGCTCTCTCTCTCTCTCTCTCCTCACACACACACACACACACACTCACATACACACACAAATAAGAACAAAAACACAAAACAATAGATAAATAGAAAGATACATAGAGAGATACAGAGGTAGATGATTAATAGATATGAGGCTCCCTTGAACCCTCTGGCTCCAACAATTCCTCCTCCCCTTCTTCTCCTTGATTCCCTGTGAGACACCTACTGCTTGACTGTGGATCTTTGCATCTGTTACTCCACTTGGTGCCCTAAGCCTCTTTGACAACAATTGGATTCAGCATCAATCTATGAGAATAGCAGAATATCATTAGGAATCATTTCATTCACTTTTTTCCCCAATCAAATTTGCTTCTGTTCTAGGTCTCTGAGGTATCCTACCTCTCCAACTTACATGGGCTCATAGAGGCTCACAGAGACTGAACTGAAAAGCAGGGGGCCTTCATGGGAGCAGCCCAGGCCCTCTGCATATATGTGTAGCTTGGTCTTCTTTGTGAACTCCTAACAGTGGGAGAGGGGCTGTCTCTGACAGCCTTTCCCTTTGTATACCTGGCTGTCCTGAAACTTGTTCCATAGACAAGGCTAGACTCCAACTCACAGACACCTGGCATGAATTATTTTTAAAAGTATATAAATGTTGGATTAGCATGGTTTTATAACAATTTTCCAAATGCTAATCTATTTATCTAAATTTATTTCTGCCACTGTAAAGTTATGGTATAAACTTTAACATACATCTTTGTCAGTGTTTCTTAGCTTATGAATTGCTCTTCCATAAATTTTGTAAAGACATTGGAAGAATTAAGTATAAACTGAAGTTCAGTAATGTCTAAGCCTTTTTTGTTTTAGTGTTTTAGCCCACTTTCCACTACATAATTAGGATAATCTTAGCAATAAGGATTAGTGGCTTTCCCCAGTTACTACAATGGTTACTAATAGTTGGCAACAGTGTTTTCTTTAGTTAAAATCTAATTTTTTATCTGTTTTATAATACCAAATCTTATTTAAGGTGTTGAAATGATTACACAAAAGTTAGCTTCCATGGGCTTAAAAGTAAAATGATATGTAAAGTATTTTGTCAAATTTAATTATCATAACTTTCAATTTCATTGCCCTATCTCTCATTAATTGTTGTGCCATATATATATATATATATATATATATACACATATATACGTATATACATACACATAAACACAACACACTCTGTCTGTATAATGGTACTTCGTGTATGTTTTAGAGCTGAGAATTTGGTATTGACTAAACAAATGGTGTGCTGTTCTTAGTGAAGTCTGTGTCTTCTGTTCTCTCAGCATTGTTTAGTTGACGATAGAGATGGGTCCTCATGGATTTTTCCCTGTCCAAGTTAACGTTTCCATTGTTGCCGTGTTTTAAAGGAGAAAAATATGATTTTCCAATATATAAATACTTCTAATATTTTATCTTCTTTATTTTTTACACTACTGTTAAGAGGGAAACCCATGACCCTCACTTCATTGTTTACATGTACGAAAGCTCTGCTAAAAACAGTATTTATGTTAATAATAAGGTCAAGTTCTTATTTTAAACGTTCCTGTAAGAAAAAAATAAAGACCTTGAAAAATGGGACAATTCTATCTCCTATTTTTGAGCTATTGGGTTTTGCTTTCAGACAGACTGACTACAGAAACAGACTGTCAATTGGATAGATGATTAAACAACCATATTTTATTGCGAGACAAAGCATTTTTGTATATTCTTTTGATAACTTCATGAAACTATGCAGTGGTCACAGCTGATTGCTCTGGCAAAGGAAGAAGAAGGCTCATCCAGAAGTATTTCACACAATTTATATCTGGATTTTTGCTATTATAGCCTTGTAAACTATTCATGATCATGAAATCATTTCCAAATAGGCCTGGGGCTGGGGATGCATTTTCACTGGCAGCCTGGTAGAGAAAGCACTGTAGTGGGTGTTAAAGAGCATGGATATGATTGGTGCAAACATAAACTTTCATTTGTTTGAGTGCTGTGCTATGATTGCTGCTAAGACAAATCTTCATCCGCTGGTGAGCCACTCTGGTTTTCCAAGTGGGCTTTTGAGGGTTCACTTGGAGAGTTGGCTGGGAGCTATTCCATCATACCTCCCTTGGTGTAGCAAAATTAAGTCTTTGCTTGCCTACTTTTAATACTGTACAAAGAGCTAGTTACCCAAATGAGACTAGTGGAATGCTGAACGAAAGGCAATCAGACAGGTAAAAACAGAATGCAGGTTGAGACAAACCAAAGACAGTATAAATTTTAAAAAGATACAAAGATAAGGACAATTAAAACCTATAAAGAACAAGAAAAGTGAAATGTGGTCATTGATGAGCTAAAAAAAAAACTGTCAAGTCTCTAGAGCTAAGTCTTACACACCAAAGGATGTGGACCTCTTACACTGTTGCTTACTGCCTGAGAATTCCCACATCTAGACCTCCACAGACTTTCATCTAGTAATATATTTTTTTTATTAAAAATGGAGAACAAAGACTCTGAAACTTAACAGAAATAAAGTCCCACTGATTTTATTATTTATATTTTTTGCTAGAAATTTTTTATACATTTAAATTCAAGAATGATAAACCTGTATGTTTCTTCCAAGTTATCAGTATGAAGCATGGAATGCAGACTAAAAGGAGCCTTTAAATGTATAATATATGAAGACTTCTAATATATAAGTACATAGGGCATTGTGGAAAGTAATGTGTGTAGCTAGAAAACAATTTGGGAAAGGTAAAAAGAATACTCATAAAATGCAACCATTAATTTATGGGTAGTCATGTTGTCGATTGCATCAAGAATGGGGTGGTTTCCTTGAATATGTCAGATAACTGTATGGCAGATGCAGATATAAAAGATGAAGCACATATTTTAATAACACTTTGTTGTGCAGGTTAGGTATGGTATAAGTATATACAAAAAAATAAAACGACAAGCTTTTCATACAGCAATCCCTTTAAGGAGAGAATTACTTATATTTTAATGGTACAGAACTCAGAAAGATTTATTAAATCAATTTACCAAATTTGTTACAAAGACATAATTCTATTCAGTCATTATTAATTTTCTGTGCTCTTACTGACAGTTGAATGATCAATAGATACAGTCTATAAAGTTTTTATTTTTAATGATGTTCCTGGTCTTATATCATATTACTCTATGAAGTTATGCTAAAGAGCCATACCCTGCTTAAGTGACTTAGTACTGTATGAAATTCTTGGCTCAGTTTTTAATGATATTAACTGTTCTTTTAATAAATAACAATATAGGTTGTTGTGAGTGGTTAAAACATGGTTTCCTATTTCTACCTATTTCAGTGTTTTACTAAGTTCATCAAAGAAATATTTTAAAATCTTTGTTTCTGTTTGACACACAGTGGAACTGTGCAAAGAAAACTATTCCATGTCTTCATTGATGTTTACAAGCTAATACCAAACAATCTACGGTCCCACTGTTCAGGTGTTTTAATTAGTAAAATAAATTCCAACATGTTCCATTAAGAGAAGTAAATTTTGTTTCAATGCACATCTCTAACCCTTATGATTTATTTAAACTTTGAAAATTAAGTACTACAATAAAAAACAACACACTTCCAGCTAACTTTGGCTATGTCTTCTTTTAATTTGTTCAAAATAAATATTTTATAATATTAAGAAGTTTCAAAATACAAGTACAAAAATAACCATATGATTATATAAATTAATTTGTAGATATATGCTTACTCATTCATCCATGCTTTAGAAAATAAAATTCTCTGATATATTTAGAATTAGAAGTCTAGAAATTGCCCTTCAGTTTCTATAACATATTTACATTCAGTGAACAGAAAAAAACTTCATAAAAGCTAACTTTCAATTTTATTTTCATCTTGCTTCTTACTATCTAAGCCTATGGCAAGCTCAAATTTATCAATTCATACTAGACCTAATGTTTGGATCAAGTTCTTTTAACCAATATTCACCTTTATGTGATTGGCTGTGGTCTACCAGTTTGGTATTTGGTTTCTCAATTTGCTACGTTCTCCTCTACTGTAAAAGTCTGTATCTGTACATTAGCCTATTTCATTCACAACTATTTCAGAGCAGCCAATAAGAGAAATTCTCTATAATTTCATCTTTATAAGATAAAATGCAATTCTAATTACTCTTCTCAATAAAAACCAGGATCAGCTATTGGGGTGCTCAGAGAATCAAAGAAACAGCCAGCGTCACTTCTTACATTAATGAATCCTCAGACTGAATGGGCCAAGATGCTGTCTCCACCTGCCTTGCACTTCTTCCTCCACATCCCTAGTGTTGGGATCAAAGGCATGATCCCCAAAAGTGATGGGATTAAATGTGTTCACCACCACTGCCAACTCTATTTCACTTTTTGAGGGTGGCCTTGAACTTCTGATATTTCTGATTCCTCCTCCCAAGTGCTGAGATTAAAGGTGTGGGCCACCATGGCCCAGCCTCCATGGCTAAATTGTAGCTAACTGGGCCCTCTGATCTCCAGGCAAGCTTTATTTGTCAGAACACTAACAAACAATTATACAATAATAGGATAAGAACATTTTTTAAAAAGTAGAACAGTAACAATATGTGGTTTGAGAAGACAATGAAAAGCTAAAACACATTTTGTGAATGTCTCAGGAATTTGAGTTTTAAAAATAAATAAATTTATAATAAAGATTTTCTATTTGTAATAATTCTCTCACACTCTGAATGTGTATGTGTGCATGCAGGGTATGTGTGTCTGTATCTATCTGTCTGTCTTTCTGTTCCTCTGTTGTATTTGGGTGTCCATAGAGGCAAAGATAGGTTATCCACTAGCTATATTTATTCTGGTGTAGCAGGTGGTTATAAGCTCCCTGACAAGGGAACTTAGAACCAAATGTAGGTCCTCTGGAAGAGCAGCCAACTGAACCATCTCTCTCAGCCACTGAAATATCTCTCTGGAGTCAATATAGATTTTCTTTATTTGATATAGACATTAACCACAATTCATATGTTAACCCATTGGTTCTGGTTTTTAGAGATCTTTGTACAGTTATCATTCTGGAACAAAAAGCTATGTTGCAGCTGTTTATAAAGGGTCCAGTCTCTGATAAATGAGGTGCTGTTCTACATCAGATAGGACACATGTTTAGGACACAGTAAATACATCCAGCTAACTCTGATTACATTAGCTTTGTCATTGCAAAGGTGGCATTACTTTTATGTGAGATAATTAGGTTTGTTCAATGTAAATAGAAGCATTAATGCAGATCAGTGAGCTCAATTAAATCTGTTTTCAAATCAAACTCAATGTGAAGAATTGTGGGTGATTTTATTCAAATTGTTATATTGGCAAAGTAATTGAATAAGGTTTCTGCTGTGCCTATTGGCACAAAATGAATGTGTCCATTTAGATTATCAAGGAGAAGCAAAACCAGGCTTATATTGTGATTTTGCTTTTAGGGCTTATCAAAATCATCCAGCCAATCAACTAGGCAAATCAATTGTGTCACTTTGGTTCTTGAAGTAAGGTTTTAAGGTTTTATTATAATTAAGACATTTATTAACTGAAATATAAATACCATTTTTTTGTTTTATGAGGTTCAAATGTAGTCAAAGATAGCTTTTTCATTGGCCCTACATTTTCATTAAAAACATGCTTAGCAGTAAGAATGATACCTCACATCTAACCTCATTGAAATATTAATGAGGACCATTTTCAGTGAGTTGCAACTATTTTCCTACAAAGATTATATATATATATAGTGAGAGATATAGATATATAGATATATAGAGATATGATGGGATACCTGGCACACTGAGATAATAATGTTCATAATGTACTGTGGTGAAATGTTCTGTATGCTGTAAATAAAGTAACTGATTTGGCCTATGTACAGCACCGTAGAAGTGGGTGGAGAATCAGAGGGCAGGCAGGTAGGAAAGGGTGGAGTTAGTCGGTCTCCATCTGGCCCTCGTAGAAACAGCATGTAGGAATCCAGGTGAGCCACGGGCTGTGGGCCACGTGGTGGAAAGATAAATGGAAATGGGTTTAATTAAGATGAAAGAGCTAGCTAGTAATGTGCTTAACACATGGGCCAAACCGTGTAAAGGATATAAGCGTGTGATTCATTTTTTGGGGGGACAAAAGCCACCACATGAACCAGGTTCCAACCACCACAGGTCACAAACCTCCGGGACCCAAAACGGGCTGGGGAAAACATTATACAACAATGTACAAATTATACTAAAAATATTCTCCAAGCTATTTTCAACCACAACACAATTTTTGTTGATTTTATTTAGATGTTTATGTTCATAAAAAGATATGGCTTTTAAAAAAATTTTGTTTCCTTTTATATTATTATTATCATTATTATATGTACAAATTGTGGCTTGTATGTAAAGATCAGAGGACAACTTTGCAGAGGTGATAATTTAATTTTTACATATAAGTGAATTTCAAGTATCACAAAAAACCCAGTCAGGTAATAGATGTGTTTTCCTGCTGAACCATATCACCATTATTCAAAAAATTTAATATTTAATATTTTTAATTTTTTATTTATTAGTTTTGTGAGAGTGGGTATACAGGTGTGTACATGTATATGACACCACATGAATTGTAGAGGTAAATGACAATCTATGGAGATGATTCTTTCCTTATACCAGGTTGTTTTAAGTTATCTGTTATGGTGAAAACATTTATAACAGCCAAGCCATCTAACTTGCCTGAAGTTTTTGCTATATTAATAAATGAAAAAGCTTAACAAAAACAAATGTGTGATTATAGTAAGATAATAATCCTTATGCTATATATTATATGTATTTATACATATACACATTTAATTAAATGTCTACATAGAAATGCATAAGACATATAGTAAGATAAATACTATACCTGTACAATATATAATTTACTAATATATTAGTTAGAACGAGAACTATTCCCCTTACGAGCATATGTTTGAATGATTGGTTCAAATTTGGTGTTGTTATTTGGGCTATTATATAATTTAAAGAAATCAGACTTGCTTGAGGAAGTATATAAATAAAGCATGACTAGTGAGTTTTTAATGATGTCCTGCTTCCAGTTCTCAGTCTCCTGCTTGCATGTAGTTAATGTGTGATCTCTCAAATTTCTGCTCTCTTCTCCTGCATGTTTTCCCATCCAGTATGGATAACTAGCTCTCTGGAACTGTATGCTAAATAAACTCTTTATTATACAACAATTTTCATCACAACAACATAAAAAGGCGTAAACATAGAAGTAGATATAAGAATGTGTGTTTTTTTCTTCATGTCTCTCCAGCCATTTTATTGCCTTTTGTAACAGTACTGATCTGTAGTGTGTTTGATTTATTGCATTTATTTAGCAATCTAATTTATTTAGCCATTGGATCTTTATTGTGCCTTAATCTATGCCATATATATCAAGGTTCTTTATGTAAATTAAATACATAGTTTCTAAAACAGATCTCATCCTCACAAAGCTATGATTACTACCACAGTTGAGTGTGTACAGAAAATGATTAAATAGATAGCAGGGTCAAAAGGAAGTTTTCCTGAGAAAATCATATCCAAATATTATGTAAATAATAAGAAAGCAGGCCAAAGGAAAATGGGAACTAAATATATACAATAGTATATAAAATAATAGGCACATGAAAGAGATAGAAAAGGACCCCTTATGTCCACACAGGAAAAGAATAAACTAGCGATCTATGTGGACAAAATGAATGGATATTCTGGAAGCACGTAAGAAGAAAATTGCCTCCTTCTTTGGTTTCACAGCTTTCAAAGCAATTACCCAGTCACATCTCATTTGAAACCACATATTCAATGGCTCAGGATACACTTATTGAGAACATAGCATTTTACATTGTGTTAATCTGTGTAATATCGCTGGTGGAGAGTGTCTTCTCTGTTAGATGAATGCAAATTAGATTTCAACTTGGGTCATTTTAAACTCCATTACCAAGCATAGTCCAATTTCACAGATTTTTCCAGAGAAAAATAATTCAGAACAGAGGCAAATATTCCCTAAAGATTTGTTTAAAGCCATTTCTCACTTAATATTTTAATGCTTAGCAATTGTGGAAGTACCAATGTACAATATATCTCCACTTAAGAGCACCTAAGACTCTCCCAATAAGATTGTGCTAATCTGTTATGTATGTAAAGACAGCATATTCTTCAGCTGTCACTCACTACCAGAAACAGAATAGAAAATCTTCCTTTTACTTGCCCTGTGAATGGGCAAGTCTGTTCTGAAGCATTTGTGAAGTGGAGGCAGCAGTATCAGAAGTTCAAAATCTTCCCTGGCTATATTGTGAATCTGTGGTACACAAAACTATTAAAATGCAAATAAGAAAAATAAATGAAAAAATTAAACAAAACAAAGGTAACAAGACAGGGATAAATATATTATGTTCAACCAGGTTATTTAAACCATTTCAATAATGTGAAGATTTGATGCATATTGATAGCTATTATACTTAGAAAATTCATTAGAAAATGAAGCACACTGTACAAACTAGATTAGAATTAAAAGCTATCTTTTGTAGTATTGAATTAGCAGGAAATAGTGTTAAATATTATTTAAGAAGTTAAAGTAAATATATCATATGTAATAAATAATACCTCTTAATGTATCTAATTTTGAAATATTCCATCTATTAAATATTTCATAACTCTGGTACCTGTGTAATTCAATCTATGTGTTCTCTCCTACTAAGAGGCACTTTCACAAAATATACTTCTGTTCATGTACAAATATTTTCATCTGCTTACCACATGAAGGGTGTCTTGCTTGCCTTCAGCTTTCAATGATTCTTAGCGTGCACACCACTGACATTTGGATTTAATTATGCAAACATAAAGACATGAGTCAAGAACAGCAGTTGACTGCAGCCTTGTTCATAGATGATAATGCTAGATTTTTGGAAATGAGTTTGTGTAATACATGGTAGTAATGACTTTTTTAAAAGCCATTTTCAATTGCAAAGAATACTACTGTAACCATATATCTTCATTTGTATATAGGTTTCTTTCATACAAAGAGAGTTCCCTAAATTTGAATCTAAGAATACATTGGGGTTAGATATTTTTTTAATGCTTTGCAGTTGTGTCCCACAAATCCCTGAGACCCTTTTATACCATATATTAGTTACTGTAGCTTCCTTTAGGCTTATTTTTATTATTTAATCTAAGTATAATCATATAATTCACATCCCTACAGCTTCTGCCTGTTCTACCTCTGCTCCTTTTCAAATTTCTGGCATCATCTTTTATAATATTATTGTCACAGATAAGAAAATAAATATATAAATTTAATTATGTGCATAGTGTGCATATATAGTGGGTATGTATACAGTTGTGGGTAAATATGTGTTAATATGATTCCTGAAGATGACTATCTCAAACATATATAGTGTTACTTATTCTTCCTACCTCCTTTTCATGTTATGTGTGTTTTTTTGCCTCCAAAATCCCAGCACTGTGACTGGCATGTTCCACAAACTTCACTCAAAGTGGCTTTTGTAATATTTTATTCTAACTATTTATTGATTAACATATTTGCTATATTTTAAGACATGGTTTTATCCTAGAGACTTATTTCTCCCTGCAGTAATTTTTGGAACTGTGTCTGATGAGTACTTGAGGATTCAGTTCTTTGTAATCCTTCAATCTCCATTTAAATAACCTCGATGATGTCCTTAGTAAAGCTGTCTCTTCGTTTTTTCAAATTGTTTCTATCTTGTTGCACTTTGTAAAAGAACACATGTTTGTTCTGGTTAATTTTCTCTACTGTTTTTCTTCCTTCTCTATTACTATTTGTCTATTTGTTCTTTTGTTATTTCCTTCCTTCCAGTTTTAGGTACTTTTTTTGTTTGTTTGTTTTGTTTTGTTTTGTTTTGTTTTTTGTTTTCTAAAGGGAAGAGTGAATTGATATTTAGATCTCTCTGTTTTAATCTAAGTATTTAATGCTCAAATGTTTTTACCAACAACTCAAATTCTGATACTTTCTACTTTTGTGTAGGAAAGTGTATTATTTTAATTTCCCATGAAACATTTTTGTCCCTCAAGCAATTTAGAAACTTATCCTTCCCCCCCAGCACTGTTAAATTGTCCATTTTTTAAAAAAATTATATTATTTTAATCCCATTAAATTCTCCTTATTTTTCATATAATTTCTCTTTTTTCAAATTTATGAATAATATTTCTATGGACTGGAATTGGAGCTTATTAGTGAATTATATCAGCTAGAGGAGAATAAGCTTTCTGCTGTTGAGGGGAAGAGTATGTATTACCTACTGTTGGATCATAGTGATTGATAGAGTAGCTTCTGTCTGAAGCAGTCACCACAGACTAACAGAGTTCTACAGCAGACATAGATGAGGGTAGGTGGCTGCTGTGGGATTATGTTCTTGCTCATTGTAAATATTTGTTCCTCCTACTGGTTTAATAAAATGCTGAGTGGCCAGAAGGCAGTATGCCTAGTATGCTACCATACTAAGAAAACTCTAAGAAGAGGAAGAACAGGGCAAAGATGCCAGGCAGATGCAGAGGAAAGAAGATGAAAATGCTGCTCTCAGAAAAGATACTAAGCTACTTGGCTAATCATGAGTTAGTTTAAGAGTAAGTGTTTGCAAGTAATATGCCTGACAGATAGTTCAAACAGCATGTAAGTAATATTTGCAAATGCTGGCCCCGATCTCGGGTTGGGCTGGGTCAGAAACTTTTATCACAGAGATCTATTTTTTCTATTTGGAGTATGATCATTTTTAGACACACGTTTTGATATTTTATGAATAAGTATGGGCATATTTAGTTTTTTCATAATATCACAGAACTAGTTCACCCTTCTATAATGTTCCACTAACACATTATTAATTTTCCAGTTAGACATTCAAATTTTATGTAATTAATAGAATTGATCCAGCTTTATTTTGATCAATGTCATATATTTTTAATTATTTTATGTTTTATCTTTATAAATCTTGGATGTGAATATGTAAGAAACATTTTAAATCTTACTTTGAAAACTATAGGTTTTTAAATTGTATTTGACACTCATAATAAGCAATTACTGGTACATGACTTAACATGTACAGTATTTATAATAGCTTTTCTATTCTGGATATCAAGTTTTCTTTCCCCTTTTGAAGGACTTATTAAATTGGAAGCTTTCATGGCACCTTCTAATACCAAGAAAGTCCTTGGGGAGCTGATTGTCCAGTAGCAAGCTTGATTAACAGATCGGGTACTCAATTTGCCTTTTCCAAATTTCATGGTGTCTTACTTAGTAGAGACTTTTCTTCCACATCTCTTTTATTATTGTTTGTTATCTATTTTTTAAAGATACTTTGTATTCTTTAAGACTATTGTGAATGGAAGTGTGTTCATGAGTGTTTACTCCATGTATTTGTTGTTCTATAGGAAGACCCTTCATTTATCCATGTTAGAAGTTGCCATGTTGCTAAAATTATCATTTCTATGAGTTTTCATGCATAGTTTTTGCAATATCTTATGTATGTCATATCCCCTCATCTGCAAATAGGGATATATAAGCTCTCTAAAGGTTTTCTACTGATTCCCCTAGTGACACCAAAGCAGACACATTTTACCCACCACAAAAATACCATTAACTAAATTAATAAAAATTTCAAATGACAAATGGTTCATTCATTATGTAATAAGTCTTTTAAAGATAGAAGAAATGCCCTTAAGTTTACATCTCTGAGGGTAGGGTTTGGGTGTATTTACAGGTTGAGAAAACAGAATGGCCTGTGTGTAAGAATAGCTTATGTGAAGCAAACTGAAGATAGTGGACTGTACTAATAAGACCTGATTGGTTATCTAGAATATGTGCTCTAAGGGTGTGGTTTTCACTTTATAATATAAAAATTACAATTTATGGAATACCTAATTAGACTCCAATTAGGGCCAATGTTCTCAACCAATTTGAGATAGACCAAAGTTGTTTCCCAATCAAGAATCTTGGATATCAAGAAAAAAGGCAGAATTCAAGTATTACACACGCACACACACACACACACACACACACACACACACACACACACACACAGAGAGATATGGGGGAGAAAAACTCAAAATATTTATCACATTTTGCCATGCAATTTAAAAGTAAGTCAATGGCAGATAATCTTGTAAAGGAGTATAACATAAGCCAACAGCTGAACATTTTACAGTTGCCCCAAAGCTACAAGGTAAACCTCTCATGGTGATACATTTGCTTAGCTGTTATATCATTCAAGTCTTGTGCTATGAGCCATTCAGAAAAACCATGTACTAAATTCAAAGGTAAAAGCCAATGTAAGAGAACATAGTAACCTCTAACATTTGCAAAAGTAGATATAATAAACTTTTTGTATCTAAGACTCAGTTTATCCAGGGCATAATAAATTTTTCACAGCCACATCAATAAAAGCAACAATTAGTCTAACATTTTGAACACACATTTATTCTTTCTTTATGTGACCACTTTGTATCTCCAGGATCATCTGTCTGTCTATCTATGTATCTGTGTATGTATCTATCATTTATTTATCTACCAATATCCTACCTATCTATCTCTCATCTATTATTTATGTCGATAGAGTGTGTGGGAGGAAAGAGGGAAAGAGAGAGAGAGAGAGATTGTGTGTGTGGTGTGCGTGGGGAGGATTGTGTGTGCATGCACACACACACACACACACACACACACATATATATGATTCTTTTTTATTATGAATAAAGTCACATTTTCTATCCATTTGTATCCTTATTCAAGGTCCCTCCCCCCTCTCACCCCTTCCAGTTACTCTCTCTTCTCCACATCTCCCCATCTCCTCCCCAGCATGGGCAGGAGGTCCTAAGGTCCCAATATTGTTCAGTTCAGCATCCACTCCTGGCAGATACAGTTTCCTCACTTCAACATCAAGACTGAGTCAGGTGTTCCTCTAGAGGGAGTGGGATCCACGGTGTCAGTTCAAGGTGTTTCAGATCCCAAGATGAACATTCAGTGGTTGTGGTTTGCAGCTTGGACATGCTTTGCTTTTTGCTTTTTTTGTTTAGATTCCACTAATGAGTGTGTACATACCCTGCTTATTTTTCTGGGTTTGAGATACCTCACTCAGGAGGATATTCTCCAAATCCATCCATTTGCCTACAAATTTTAGGATATCATTTTTTCTTACTGCTGCGTAGTACTACATTGTGTAGATGTACCACACTTTGATAATCCATTCTTCAGTTGAGGGGAATCTAGGTTGTTTCCAGGTTCCCAACACAATATTTTACAGACCTTGAAAGAACAATACTCAACTGCATTTGGAATAACAGGAAAGCCAGGATTGCCAAAATGATTTTGCTCAAAAAAAGAACCTCAGGAGGCATCACCATCCCAGACTTCAAGTTATACTGTAGAGCTACAGTTCTAAAAACAGCCTGATACTGGCATAAAAACAGAGTTGTGGATCAATGGAATCGAATTGAGGATTCAGACATTAACCCAAAAACCTATGAACACCTGATCTTCAACAAAGAGGCCCAAAATATTCAATGGAAAAAAGATAGTATCTTTAACAAATGGTATTGGCATAGCTGGTTGGTAATGTGTAGAAAAAATGCAAATAGATACAAGCCTGTAAGCCTGCACAAAGCTCAAATCAAAGTGGATCAAAGACTTCAACACAAACCCAGACACTCTGAACTCGATAGAAAAGAAAGTGGGAAATACCCTTCTACAAATTGGCACAGGCGACCACTTCCTGAATATAACACCAGTGGCACAGACACTAAGAACAACAATCAATAAGTGGGATCTCCTGAAACCGAGAAGCTTCTGTAAAGCCAAGGACACTATTAATAGGACAAAACGACAGCCTACAGAATGAGAAAAGATTTTCACCAACCCTACAAAGTGATAGAGGACTGATATCTAAGATATATAAAAATCAAGAATTTAGAGCCCAAAACCTTGAATAACCCAATCAAAAAATGGGACACAGAACTAAAAAGGGAATTCTCAGCAGAAGAATAACAAAAGGCTAAAAGGCACTTCAAAAAGTGCTCTTCATCTTTAGCCATCAGAGAAATGCAAATCAAAACAACTTTCAGATACCACCTGACACCTGTCAGAGTGGCTAAGATAAAAGCCACAGATGACAGCCTATGCTGGAGAGGGTGCAGAGTAAGGGGAACATTCCTTCATTGTTGGTGGAAGTGTAAACTTGTTCAGCCACTCTGGAATGCAGTATGGTGGTTTCTCGGAAAACTGGGAATCAATCTCCCCAAGGACCCAGCAATACCACTTCTGGGTGTATACCCTAAAGGTGCACAGTCATACTCCAAAGGCATTAGCTCAGCTATGTTCATAGCAGCATTATTCGTAATAGTAAAAGCCTGGATTTCTGATTCTTTAAACACAACCTCAATTTACATGTGTGACATATACTTAGCATTAACCATATATGTATTTTTAGTTTCTTATTCACATTAGTCTTTATGTCAATAGCATCCCTGTATTATTTTAAGTTTATTTATGTATTTATTTAATATCCCACCTGCAGTGTGTCCTGCCTCCTCCCTATTCTCTGTGCTCAACCTCCCTCTGTCCCCATCCCCAATCCACTCCTCCACTTCTGTTCAGAAAAAGGCTGGTCTCCCACAGATATCAAAGAAACTTGGCATATCAAGTTGCAATAGGACTAAGTACCTAATGATATTTGTTATTTATTAGATTTTCCTAAAGGTTTATTGAGATAATGTATAGTTTTCATTCAAATTTTGCTTAGGCACTTTTAAAATGCAGATATAAAGGTAAATATTAAGTAAGTACTCATATGTACTGCACATAGAAATGGTGTAATTTAAAATATAAGTATATATAATAAATTCAATTGTTATTATAAAACAGTTGGAACATAATAAGTGTCTTTGCTTACAAAGCAAAAATTAAATGGACATTAGTGGTTTAAAGAAAATTATACTTTAAATGGTTTCTTATTTTATGCTGAACAAGTATAAATATTTATTTTATGGTAATTATCCAATTTTTACAGTTGCACAAAGAATACATTTGTCTGTACATTTTTAATAAAGTTGCATTAAAAGTTAACTGAAGCAATTTACCATTTGTATTATATTTATTTGCATCTTAATTAGAAGTCTGGGAAAATCTGATATAAGACTTTGTTCTCTGAATAAGTATTTTCCACTGTAGCTTTATGTGTGAGCATAAATCCCTTAGCAAAGTAACCCAAAGCAAAGATTCATCCATTCTTTTACAGACGAATAAAGTACTCTTGAGTTTGAAATGTTAGTTCTGCTCACTAGGAGAGAGATTATGAGACTTACTTTATATATCAGTGACACAGCCTGAACAAACATCTTGTACCACTTCAATCTTGACTCCAAAGTATTTTATAAGCTTCTCTATAACCCTTGCAAGTTATTGAGGTTAATGGTCAATGCAATTGCCATCTCTTACGTAATATACTACTTTATTTTGCCTGCAAGTTCTCTAAGGAGTAACACAAGCATAAAGGGTGTATTCAGCATACTTGAAATATAACCCTATTAGAGTAGCCAACTAAATTACAGAAGATTTGAAGCAGAAAAGCTGCCAACTTTGTAAAAAGATGGTCTTTCTATTGTTGAATGAAATGAAATGATCAGCCTGCTGATTTCAATGAAAAGAATTGGAACAAAAACTTCAGAGTCACACAAAATGAACCTAATAAAATTGGAATGACAGTACATATAATCTATTTGATGACTGCATGCAAGGAAGAAAGGAGACTGATAAGAATGGTTATGAATACACAAGCCTATTTTTCTTTAAAAAAGAAAAATATCATTGAGGTAATAATAGTAGAGATAAACTACTTCATCCAAATGATTACGCCCACAAACCAACTGATAAAATTGGTATCACTACATTTATCATAGTCAACTATTATTATACAGAGTTACAGTTCCAGATTTCAGCAGCTGTTTTTTAACTAGAAATCCAAGTATTTGTCACTAAGTCATTTAATGAGAAATAGAAGTAATAAGAAAATAGAGATTTATGTCACATTGAATTTTATTTAAGAACCTGTATACTTATTCTTTTTTAGTTGGAGCACTGTCAGATTTTATATGAATAGAATTCTATACAACATGCTACTTAATTAACATTTAATTTATTATAAAATTTATATTATAAATTTCTCATAAGCATAACACCTTACAGTGAGCGTTTCTACTCCTGTATTTTGTGCAAGTTCAACTTTAAAAACAAAATTAGTCTTAAAAAATAAACCAAAAGTTCCTCATTTATTTTTTTACTCATGAGGGTGGAATTTAAAAAAATTTCATAGTGTTACATACAAAATCATGCAGGGTTTTGGTCAACTTCATGTAAAACTTAATGATATACATTTATAAACCAAAAATATGCCGCTGCAGTATCTTTGAGCATACTCACACTGAAAAACCAAACAGAATAACATTTTCTAGAGATGGATGATTAGCATTTTCTTAGACTAGGACAATTATAAAAACTGTAGCAAATATTTTAAAATATTTTCAGAACACTACTAAGTCAGTTATTAGCTACAAATATTTTTTATACATGATATTCAGACCTGCACACATGTGTACAATACATGCTATGGTGATAAGGAGACTTAGGTCCTTTAACAAACAAACCATGCTTGGAAAATAATATTATTTTAATTTATTTATTACTAGGTACTATCTTAAGTAGATTCCTCTTTAAAACTTATTAAATATTTACTATCAATATTTGGGGAAATGATATATATACATGATATATTTTACATAATATATGGTATGTGATACATGATGTATATATGTTATATAGCATATAGTATAATGCATTATATATAATACAATGTATATGTTATAAGGATATTATATATGTGTGTGTGTGTTTGTGTGTGTGAGTGTGTGTACCAATTATTTACCAAAATAATCATTAAATGCTGGAGAACTGTGTCCCAAATTTGTCTGTACATACAATCACCTCTGATCTTTCCATGGCAAGCATTGTTTTCTTCTTCTATGACACTGTGGCTATGTCCTGAACATTTTAAAATCCTCCTGCCTTAATCACAGGGAGAAATTCAATTTAAAAATACCTTATTTTGTAACATACCCTGCAATTCCCAAATCAAATACACTATCAGGTTATTTGATATACAGATTGAAATGCCTTCTCCAGAGAAAAAATTTTATGCTTATTTTGTTTGTTTACATTCCATGTTAGATCATTCTATATCTATATGTAATACTACACTCTAGTGCATATTAAAGCAAACCTCAATAGGCTGGTAACTCATGTTGAAAATGATCCTTTGCTGAAGCTCAACTGAGCACTGAGCATAGACAAGAGGAACTTAGGTAAATGAGCAATGAAATACCACAAAGACTGAAAATATCAGCATATAGGCAACCTTTGCTCTTATAATCCTTTTTTCCTGTCTTCTCTTGAACTGGGACTCAACACAGTGCTTATCTGTGGATGGATCTCTGCATCTGCTTCTCTCAATTGCTGAATGTTCTATAATGACAATTAGAGTGGTCATCAATTTGATTATAGGGGAAGCTCAGTTTAGGTACCTTCTCCACTATTGCTTAGAGTCTTAGCTGGGGTCATTCTTGTGGGTTGTTGTGTGTTTCTCTAGCACCAGATTTCTCTCTAAATCCACAATGGCTTCCTCTATAAATTATCTATATGTATTTCATTGTTCTTCCACTCTGTCCCTCACCCAACTTATTCCCTCATAATCTCTTCCCACTTCCCCTTTCATCCTCCCCCTCTATTCCCAATTTACTCATGAGATCCTCTCTATTTCCCTTTTCCAGGAAGTTCTATGGATGTCTCTCTTAGGTTCCTCCTTGTTATTTAGCTGCCTGTGGGTTGTAGACTGATGCCTTGTTATTCTTTGCTTTATATCTGAAATACCCTTATGGATGAGTACATACCATGTTTGTCTTTCTAGATCTGAGTTACCTCACTCAGGATGATTTATTTTCTAGTTACATCCATTTGCTTGAAAATTTTAGGATGTCCTCTTATATCATTTTGTAAATGTACCACATTTTTAAAAATCCAAACTGAGGGTCATCTTGGCTGTTTCCAGGTTCTGGCTATTATGAATAAAGTTATTATGAACATAGTTGAACAAATGTCCTTGGGGTAAGAATGTGCATTTTTTGGATATAGACCCTAGTGTAGTATTGCTGTATCATTGGGTAGATTGATTCCCAGTTTTCTAAGAAACTGCCATAGTGATTTCCAAAGTGACTGTAGCAGTTTATATTCCCACCAGCAATGTAGGAGTATTCCTCTTACTCCACATTTATTCCAGAATAGGCTGTCATCCATGTTTTTGATCTTAGCCCATCTGACAGGGGTCAAGATCATGATGAAGAAATCCACAGAGACAACTGACCTAAGCTATTGGAAGGATACTAACTCTGAATTGACAGATGGATGACCTGCATGGGACTGAACTAAGCCCTCTGAATGTGAATGAAGGTTGAATGGCATGGGTAGTTTATGGGGCCTCTGGAAGTGGGAGCAGAATTTATTCCTGTTGCATGAACTGGCTTCTTGGAACCCACTCCATATAGAGGAACACAATGCTCAGTTTTGATACTTGGTCCTACAACAGCTGGATGTGCCAAGCTGCACTAACTCATCCTGGGAGATTCGGGTGATGACGTGGGGGTAAGCAGAGCAATGACAGGAAGAGAAAAGGGAGGTAACAGAGGTAGAAATGTTAAGAAACTTTCAAAATAAAAAAGAATATAGGAAACCATACAGCACCCTACAGCAAGTTTCAGAGCGGTATTCTACCATCACTCTTCATCTCTAATATTCGAATTCCTAGATCCACTACTTTTGAAATCCTAGAGCAAAGGTTCCCCTGTAGCTTTTATTCTCCCAGATTTAATCACTGACATTTTTTTATCAAGTGTTTCTAGTAATTATATTTAGTGTTACTAATTTCTATTAAGGTATTGTTTCTAGTATTCAAATTCACTGAGTATATATCATTATATGTATACATATATATATATGGTATTATTTTTTGTCTTGAGAAACAGGAAGGTACACAGCTCAAAGTTACAGAACTGGGGCTAGGCTGATGGCTCTGTTGGAAAGTGTTGGCCATCCCCACTACTCACATCAAAAGTAAACTTGGAAGCAGAAAGAATTCACTATGTTAGCTTCCATCAAATATAATGGTTTTCTTTTTTCTCTTTTTTTGGTTTGAATCCAGCTCTAAGTAGATTCATTTATTTTTTGTTTTTTTTTTATTATGAATAAAGTCTCATTTTTTTAATCCATGTATTCCCTTGTTCAGACTCCCTTCCCACTCCTGCCCCTCCCAGTCACTTTCTCTTCTCCCCACCTCCTTATCTCTTCCTCAGCAAGGACAGGAGGTCTCAAGGTCACAAGGTGGTTTAGTTCAGCATCCACTCCAGGCAAATCTGCTTTCCTCATTCCAACATTTCTTATGTGCAAAGCAACAACTCCCACTGATTCCTGGATGCTCTTTTCTAAATAATGATTGAAATATTTTAATTTTTAGTGTTTCAGATCCGCTTTTTATTTTATGTGTACGGATGTTTTGCTTACATTCATATTTGTGTGCCGAGTGCACGTTTATACAGATTCAAAACCCAACATTAATATTTACATGGTGATGTCTAGCCCAAGCTATAGCCTATGGCTACGGCCATGGCCTTACAGCAGCTGGGGTCTGAGTTGATGTTTCTGGCTCCTGTTACCACTGAGGGCATGTAGATACCACGGGTCTGGTCATCCACCCGAGATGATGTTGGTTTTCTAAGTCATTGCTGCCACAGGGACCATACTAATCTAAGTAGCCTGTGCTGCCACAGGAGCAATGGTGACATCCATGTCTGGGTCCATAATCCTGTTGCAGCTGGGGTCTGTATTGACTTACATGGCCCATGTTGCTGCGGGAACAGGGATAGGAACCATGTGTGCTGAAATCTGAGGGCTGTGCTGAGCTGGCACCACCCTTTGTTGGTCCTGGGAAAGCTGATCCTTCTCATCACTGGCCATTGTTGAAGAGCTGGTCCCTCTTCTCACAGTAAAGCTGGATCCACATTTGGGACAGATGGATCCACCCCTCACCACAGGTGTAGGAAAGCTGGCTCTGCTTCTTACCTGAGGGGGCAGTCTCAGCTGCCTGAACCAATCAAATCAGCTACCACTAGACCCGCATCCAGGGCTTTGAGTTGTCCCATCCCAACCCTTACTCCCTAACCCTAACCTGACAGTGCATGAAGAAAGTGGTTCTACAGACCCATAGCCATAGGATCTGCATGACTCAGGGCAACAGCAGGATATCTACAAGGCGTTTCTGGGAGGGTCCAGTATCGATGGTGTGCCAGAGGCCAGAAGCTTTGAACCTAACCAACAATGCATTACATAATGAATATTTGCAAGTGAACAAAAGGGTACACTGCAAACACACAGCAGCTCCCAATGACACTAAGACAAATAAAGAAGTGATGGAGAGGTGGGAAAGAAAAAAACTCAAAGTGGCTTTTTGGTGTGTTTGCTTTGTTTTTAATTAATAATTTTAAATTTTATTTTGGGGGGCATGCTATGAAATGACAAACGGATATAGGGGAACTGGGAAATGAGTGGGATTGGAGTGCATGATTTTAAATTCCCAAAGAATCAATGAAATTTATGTTAAAAGTAAGATTAAAAAAGAAAAGAAATTAAATAGCCAACAAGGAAGGTATGGAATTAGTATAGCTATCAAGGAATCATGAAAATACAATATTAACTTTAGCAAATAAACTCTCAAGAAGAAACAAAGAAACATTTTCTTTTATATATCTGTCTTGTGTACTTTCTCTTCTACTGATTGTAGTAATTTTATTAAAAAGAATCTTCAGAGCTTAGTGTGACTTCTTTGAAAATTATACTTTCTTAGTCTTGGATAATCAACAAACAATTGTTAACAATTGAATTCTGTAAAAGTGTGAATTCTCACTTCTATCATTATCAATTTTCATTTTAAAAATCACTAGTAATGTGAGTCTCTGAATGTTTTCTCATGATCCTAAAAGGATATCAAGGGATATGAGTTTTATGTTAAATAGTTTTGAAAATTCAACCACAGACAAAAGACATACCTAAGATGCCTTAAATATGCTTTATGATTTGCTTCAAATATGCAAATATTATGGAGTAATCTGAATACTGAAATACATGGTGGAGTAAATGAACTTAAAAGAAGAATCATAAAATATTAAAATTCAAAAATCTGGGATTCATCTCACATTAGTTTAATTGTTTCCCCCATTGTGTTTTTATAAACTTTATCTATTCAGAAGACTCAAACAAATTTAGAAATACACGAGTAAGCATAATACTGTCATTTATTTTTCTGAGGCTATTTATTTATGCCAATTGCTAAATCTACCTCTCGGACTCTACTGCTTATGCCTGTTTATAGTGTAGGAACAGTAAGTCGAATAAGTGATGGATCTTTGATCTTTGAGACTAGCTCCAACAGTAGATATTCTTGTTGTTTTCTTGTATGAACCATCTCCTTCCTTGAATTCAATCATAAAAATTCAAGAAAGTGGAGAAGAAAAAGTACAGGGGTGGTCGTTTGTTCAGGTAAAGCAATGGAATGAAAAGACATATTTGGGCTTGCTTTCACAGTGGGTGATGGAAGTAATCATTACAGATTCAATTGGAAGGTTGACCTTAATTCTCCAAAGCCATGGGAAGCTGTTGAAATTTTACCTACTGATTTTTTTTCCATCTGCTTTGAAACATTTTCTTTAACCTAAAATATTGACCTGTCATATAGTAGTATCATGGTTAAAACAAAAATAATAAATAAATTAATATCAAAAAAGCATGTCAATATTTTTGCATTTAACCTTCTGGGGGAAAAACAGGTTAAATACAAAATAGTTTTAGTTTATCTAAGCAACAGTGTTTCAATCAATATGAGAAAAAGTGTTCTACTTGACTGGAAAGAGAAGCATTATGAATGTTTCTCTATTACTTGCTAATAACTCATTTACTAGTATGATCGTATTTTCTCTAAGACTAATGTTATGAAGCTGTAATAAGTGAGATAAAACTAAATTATTTATTACTTTAAAATTTCCAACCTATTTAGGTAAGTAGGCGACTCTTCATAACTGCCTAAATTGTCATAAGTGGTTGAAACTAAAGAAGTTTACCCACATTACCTTCATTCTTTTGCTACTTCTCTGTTATGTGATATGTGATTTTTGTTTGGTCATTTGAGTTGTGTGTGTATGTATGTGGTGTGTGTGTGCATCTTAAATGTATATGTTTATTATGCATATGTGAATGTGTGAATATGAATGTATTAGAGGCCAAATGTTGAAGCTGAATATTCTTCTCTATTTCTATTAATATTATTGCTATTTTTATTATTATATTTATTTTTATATTTATTATATTATTATATGTATATTTATTATTATTATTAATAGAATAGAAGTAATGTATTACAGGGGCCAGAGAAGCTGGATAGAGCTGTTAGTTTTCAAGCTACTGAGCAGAATTTTTGCTGGGTAGACTAGAGCTTCCGTTCATACCAGTGTTTCTCCTAATGCTGATATCCTTTAATACAGTCTCTCATTATGTGGTTACCTGACCCCAACCATAAAATTATTTCTTTGTTATATCATCACTCTAATTTTGCCACTGTAATAAATTGTAATATAAATATCTGATATTCGTGATAACTGATATGCAACTTCTTGAGATCCAGAATTATTAACAAAGTAGTCTGTGTTGGTCCATTGCCTTGAACTTAGACATTCTAGAGTTATTTGTTCTTAGCTATGTCTATGTAGGATGTATTTAAAAATATCTATTATCCTTTCTTATCTGAATTGAAAAGTTCATATATGAAGGAGTCTAGTGTGATTTACTTTATGCAGTCTCTTGGTGACAGTCATTCTAATTCTGGACTACTTCTATCACTCTTGAAACTCAAGCAGATGCTGAATGTCATGGATTCATAAGTTGTCTTCCCAAGATAACTGCCCACCAGCACATCAGAGTATTGCAAAGGTCATAGGTTCACATCCCATGTCACAATAATCTGCAAGGATTCCAATGGGGCAACAGGTACTTATATGGCACACACACTTGCATGCAAGTGAATACATCCATATGAATAAAACAAAAATAAATAAATATTTTTAAAAAGAGTCTATTTGTATTTTCAGTGGCTGGAATTGGGTATTCCCAATCTGTGTCCAATAGCCCTGTGCATTTCAGAATAGCTATAAATGTGACTGAATTCATTTGTAGGTGAAAATACCATATTATGTTGTCAAATGAACTCTTTACTGATGTATTACAATTAGATATATATAATATTTATGATATAAATACAGTTTTTAAAGGATTCATCAAAATTAAGTCGAAACACAATTAAGTTATGCCAGCAAAAGGATTAGTTTTGGTTTTTCTATTTCTTTCACTATTCATTTAATACATACAGCATAAAAGGTGTCATATTAGGCTGGCTGGCTGTCAAGACAGCATGTTACAGACAGAATTCTCCATTTGAGGGATTTCTATAAGCATGAATGCTCCTCACTTTATGGTATATGGCTGATGGCTTTTCCTATAGGTTTAAAGTTTTCAAAGTAACAATATGGGCACTTTAGTGGCTATTTTGAGGGAGGAGAAAGTGATATGTAGAGACCCTCTTAAAATAGAAACATATCAAAAAACTATTTAATGTGGCCATAATTCTTATCAATCTGTTTCTACTGGAAAACAGACTTTCAGCAATTGAAAAATAGGGTACTTTTCTCTATGTGTCAGTCAATCTTACTCTTAGACCTGTTAGTTCCTGATCTGCTGTCTCATGTACACATGTGAATGATGATGCCAGATGGAGGCTATGTATGTAACATAGTTTTTGTCTTACTAATAGACTGCTCCTAATTGAGCTTTATTTAGTTAGGATCTAGTAATGGGTATAATGTTCATAGTATGTTGTCAGTGTGCATGTGTGTGTGTGTGTGTGTGTTCCAGAGACTATCAAATTTCTATTAATTACCCCTATTTTTTGTTTCCCTTCTTAACGTGGAACCTCTGTTTTGTAATTCCGTGATCTGTAGTTGTTTCTGTAATAGTCTACTGCTGTTATGACAATGTGAGTGTAAGATGTGAGAAGGAAGAAGAGGCTGTAGTTTCATAATACAGTAAGGTATCCTTGCAGGTGTTTCTGTCTCTTCTGAAGGTGTATATCTTCCCCCACTTCTACTACTACTTGTTTTAATAGTGTCATCCTCAGTCTACTTAATGGATCCCCCACCCTCTCTAACTCTGAGTAGACAGGAAGGCTGGTGCATGCTACAGTGCAGTTTCCTTTGCTTGGCTTGCATATGGTGTGTTGATATTATTAAACAATGATAGCTTCCTCTTTTGAAAACATACCTTTGTCACAGAGAAAAATCTAAACAGATCTTCAAGAGATGTTTCTCTTTCCCTATGCACAGGGCCACAATGTAGATTCTTTCTGAATCTTGGCTACTAGAACCTGCTAAAGAATAAGATCATATGATCTTCTCAATCACAAGTCCACACACATTCTAAGGGAGTTAGATGTTAATTAAGTGTTGTCCAGCATCCCTTTCAGTTTTTAGAACCTAAAAAACTTTTATCCTACAAAGCAGATTTGGATCTATGAGTGATGAGCCCATTTCTCCAGATATCAGAATGTCCTTTTCCCTATGTCCTCAATTGCATTATGTGTAGAAAAGTTACCTTTTTATTCATCCAGATTTTTCTTTTTCTTTTGAGTACTGGAATAGCTACTTCAAAATTCTTTATATGCTGCCATTGAAGTCACTTTAAAAAGCTGACAAGCAAACTATAGTTTGCAAATTATTCAGAAAATTTTAATTTTACAGTGAAAAAAATCAGATGATATAGACTGTTCTGTGACAAAAATGTTGGATACTTGTATTAGATATAAAAGAAATTTACCATTTTCCCCACTTTTCCTTTTTTTCCTCTACAAAATGTAAGCATATCAAATATATGTTAGGTTCTTTCAGACTTGAAAAATGACTGCTTTCCTTAATCTTTTTAGGTGATAATTTTTTACTATAGACTTTCATCTTGCCTGCCAATATCTATCAAAAACCATGAGAAATGTTTACTCACTTTTTAAAGCTCATACTGTAAGTCTGAAAACAAGAGTGTAGAATCATAAAAATTAATAAAACATTTTATCAGAATCTTTGCAATGTCACTTTCCCACCTGGAGCTGTAGATGCCATAAAGATTATTCTCAGTGAAAGTATTTTTTTAATACCCTTTTGTTTTTGTTTCCTAAGGGGATATTGAACCTTATCAGTTTTCTGGCATATCTTTTTATTTGTTTGGTAAGATACCTGCTTTTCAAGAGCACTGGAAATATGCCTCACTTCATATAGAATGCTTGATTTATTCTGCTTGCATGAAGCTGTATTTAAAGCTGTTCCTGAAACTGAAGCATATGTGAGACTATTTAATGCTGAGTAACATAGTTAAGAAGTACAAGAAGGCAACTGCAGTCCACAAAACCAGCTATGATTTCTCAGATGAGAACGTGTCTGCCTAAGAAGTAGTAGCCAACACCGACAAAATGGATTAGCTTTCACATTTTCTATTTATTCAGGGAACATTGGTTGAGAATCAGCTATCTACCAGATTCAATTCTAACAGAGGAGATTATAAAGACAAATAATATGTGCAAGATTTCTGTAGTTAGAAATTTGCTGTAGGAGGAAAAGGGTAAAAGTGTATATAGGAGAATAAAATTTAGACAAGGAGGGACTATCAGAAAGGTTAACTTTTGTACAAATGACTAAAGCAGGGACATTTGATAAAGTCAGAGGGTGATCAACAGATCAGATGGTAAAGCTGCAGATCAAAATGACCAGTAATCAGCCTTCCCAAAACAAGAGAGATACCAGGTGGAAATTAAATTGGAAAATTTGGTGTGATGTAGAAGACTCTTTTCAACAGCATGATGTATGATTGGAAAAAATAATATATAGAGGAAAGCAGAGAAAGTTAAGAACTAGTTAACTAGCATATGAGACAAGGATAATTAATTATCAAAGTATGAACAGAAAATATAGAAAAATTACTTCCTATGCCCAAAACTTAGTATAACTTCTTGCATGCAAAGGCTGAAACATACATTTAGTTTAAAAAAGAAAAAGTTTATATTAGATTAATAATGCCATTTTAAGTCTCGATTATAAGTCATACTAATTCTTTTGATTAGCTGTGAAAATCATGGTTCATAAACTGAATATCTTAAAATTATTGAACTAGATGGTGGTACACACGGAATCCAGTTTGGGTTTTCAGGAACTAAGAATTATGTTTAACTCATCATAACAAGTGCTTATTTATCTATACAAGATAGGAACTGTGAGTGTACAAGTGTACCATTATGTGAAAAGTTGCTGCACTTTTTAACATTCTCCTAGCATTTTATGTGTTGAGTTTTAAAGTGTCTTGCTTTGGTTGGCACACATTTCATTGATGTAGTTGTGAAGAATATTTTGCTTCTATTATTCTGCTGTTTTTGGTTCTTCTGGTATTCATTTGATAGATATGTCTCCAGAGCTTTAAGTTTTAAGATTTTTCAGTTGTAACAAGTAAAGACACACACACTCACACACCACTCTCTCCAGTCTCTCTTCCTTCCCTCCCTTGAATTTTTCCTGCCCTTTCTTCCTCCTTCCATTTTCTCTCTTCTTTCATTTTCCTTCTTTTTGATGATTATTATTGTTATATTATTTTTGTGTTTTTCTCTAATAAGTGATTTCTCTTTTGGTCAAAATGCTGCTTTCCAGAAAATGTACACAGAAATTCTGATTGTGGAAGCGTTGGTACCAGGAGGTGTGGCATCTGGAGCCTGATTGGGTCATAAAGGCAGTGCCAAGGAAGGGGATTTGAGCCTTTATTCCAATGGCCAATGGCATGAGTGTGTCTGCTATTATTTTACATATCAGAACACACCTTGCAGGTGTTTTACATAAACTAGGAATCTAGGCTTTAATAGAGTCCATATGTGCAGATGCCTGGGTGTTAAACATCCCAATTCCAGAACCCTGATTAATGGATTGCTGTTGTTTATAACTATCCATTCCAGGCCTATTTGTTAGAGCAGTGTGAATGTGTACATAAAATAAGTACAGTAAAATCTTACATTAATTTAAATATTATTTTTCTCTATTTTTATAAATAAAAACTAATAATTTTTCATACAATATGAAATCATTCCTTAATCATTGTCAAAACTCCAGAGAAGTTAATGGTCTAGGTCATTAAATATTTATGATTGCTTACCAGGTTACACTTGCTTGGTACTGTGAAAATAATGGCAAAGAACTTGTCTGGTTAATCAAATTAAAAATGTGGTTACAGACAGAAGGTCCTTCCAGACAACTTGAATGTTTGACTTATATTTTGGATCAGAGGAATAAGTGTGGCATGGTGGAAATGCACTTTGTCCCAAGAGCTAGAAATCAGGATTTTTAAATAAAAAACTAAATTACTTAAAACATTAGGTGTCTTATCATTCTGCATACACTTGTATGATACTCCTAAGAGCTCTTTACCTCACGTTGTAGCAACTGCAGATGTACTGAAATTAAAAGCTCCAGTAAAGAGGAGATAAAAACATGGTAGAGTCACATATCCATGTGCCAGAGGAGAATTTCTTTCTTATTCAGAGTGTGGGTGACTCAATCATGTATAAAGCTATTACTTAGTGGTTGAAGCATAAAAAATCTTAGAACTTTCTTATTTTGTTTTTACTCTCTTTCTTTTTCCCTCTATGAGTGTGTGTGTGTGTGGTGGAGGGCAGGCAGAAAGAGAGAGACAGAGAAATTCTTTATTGAAAATTTTTATTTCCTCTTTAGAAAGCAAATTTTACATTAAAAACTAATAGCCTTATCAAAAAACAATCTATATCTTGCTTAATAATTATTTTTATAAGGACCAGAAACAATACAGAATTTTAATGTGTAGTACAATGTTTTAGCATATTATTTTTACTATAAAAATGATAATTGTATTTATTTTAGTATTTAACTTCTAAACATGCCAAGTAGTATGATAATGGACTGAATATATAAAAGTGCTTTCAATTTGTATTCATTCATATTTCTTAGCTGAGACCCTAGAAGGGATATTGATTGTTAGTAATCTTGTCGGAGGAGTCAAATGCAGTAGTAATAGCATCATCCATCACAGCTGACTCTGAGAATCACCGTGAAGGTTGCCAAGTGAAGGATTTTACTCATATGAATAGATATTTGTCACTAAATGTGCAACTGTTGATTTTATGTATATTGTATTCTAAGGTCTGTTTTGTTTAAATAAGTTAGAGGCACAAAATGACCCCAAGGGAGCCAATTTGAATCAAAACAAGAATCAAGAATTTCAATGTTTCTCAAGTAGAACTAAATCAAGAGGAAATGTTAACTTTCTCAGTTATTGATTTGCTTATGTATAAAATAAGAAAAATATGTTTATTTCAATACTGCTGTGAAGACCAAATGGAATAATATAGATGATCATAGACATATTGTATATAATTTAATTATTGTTAGTAAACTAGTGTTAATTGTTATTTTTAGAACTTTGGTAATTTTCAATTTGAAAGGTTTTAAACAATTGCAAGTAGTTTCTATGATAAGTAAAATCATTTACATTATTTTTACTCCATAACATGTATAATTACATGATTTGGGGCATATGCTACATAGGCTAATTCAATGACATATGAGCTCCACCAAGTTCAAAACTGACATTTTGCTGTGCTACAAGTTCCTCCAATATGAAACCATCCATCTTTGAAGAAAGCTCACTCAGACATAGGATTTTCTACAGAGATCTGCAACATTCATCTTACAGCTTGTTAAGGTAAAGAAGTCAACAATCCAAAAACTGCAGGAACTCTCTGAAACCAGCATGGTATACCAGATCTCTCTCTCTCTCTCTCTCTCTCTCTCTCTCTCTCTCTCTCTCTCTCTCTCTCACACACACACACACACACACACACACACACACACACACACACACACACACACAGACAGAGAGAGACAGAGAGAAAGAGGAGAGACAGAGAAGAGAGACAGACACGAGAGAGACAGGAGACAGACACAGGGGCAAGAAGCTGTCCAGAAGACTCTCAACTTAATGAGCTGCCTAGAACCTCTAGCCAACTGTTAAGGAGACAGCTCCTCCTCCCTTTTGTGATTTCTAAAGGCAGTATCATGTGTTATAGATTTCCAGCTTTCATGAGCCATCACTCATGCTGTGGTGGACATTTAGTCATCCAGCTATCTTTGAGCCATTTGTGTTTCTGTAACTAACTTCTTAGCAGCATACTCAGAATTCCCTAAAAATTATTAATCCTTCAAGTGGAACTTTGTTGATAAGCCTAATCTGATCTATTTCCTATCTGGGGTGAATAGATGTTTGTTCCTATCTCTCCCCACATAGTGTCACATAATAATACCCTTAAGAAGCACCACATGTTTCTACTCTTTCTTCCACCATTATTATAGTCACAATGGCTATTATAAGGTGGATCAAAAAATGGAGAATTAGTTCTAGATTTTCTTTGTCCAAACACTATATTATAGAGTTACTGCATTTTTAGACATGTGGAATTGTCAGGAATTCTGGGTTAATTTTTTTATTTTTTAAAAATATTTATTTTTATTTTATGTAAATTGGTGTTTTGCCTGCATGTATTACTGTGTAAGGGTGTCAGATTTTGAAATTACAGACAGTTGTTAGCCACCATGTAGATGCTGGAAATCAAACTCAGGTCTTCTTGAAGAACATTCATTGCTCTTAACGACTGAGCCATTTTTCCAGCCCTAAAATTTTTTCATAGTATCTTCTATACATTGAATGGGAGATGCTAATCAGAAATCTGAGTGTAAAATTCTCATAGAAAATACTACCTCACTTTTGCATTGATGGCCTCTGGCAGGGGTGTGGGTGAGCAAAGACCCTCTTTAAGGGTCTGGCCACAGGGAGTTTAATTATGCTTCGGTAAGTAAATGAGCAGCATGAATAGGTGATTTTGTAAATGGAGAGATCATAAGAGTGGGCATGGATCTGAGAGGTCTGATAACTGAGTTTGATGGAGGGCATTATGTAAAATCACCAAATAATAAATACATATAAAAATTTCTGGAAACAGTAAACAAAAGAAAGAAAACACTATATCTGGTTTGTAAACATATTGTAAATATTCAATAAAAAGTAATCTTATCATGCATTGATATACAGATAAAACGATACCCAGATAATACTAAGTGTAAGTGAAGAAAAGGAAAAACGTACCTTAGCTATGTTTGTGGGGGACATTGTTGTACATGTTTATAAGTGTGTGCGTGTGTGTACAGGCCAGTTGTCACCAGTAAATGTCTTCTTCAGTCAATTTGCACTTTATATTTTGAGACAGAATCTCTCTAAATCCAGTTAATAGTATGGAGTAGACTTGCTAGAAATCCAGCTCCAAGTTCTTCAGGTTTTAACTTTACTAGGGTGCTTGGGGATTAAGATATAACTAAGATTAAACACAAAAAATGTATGTCTTTATGCTTGTAAGGTATACGGCTTATTGAGCCATCTCCTCAACCAATAGTCTTTTAACATTATACAGTTGAGAGGTCAGAGAAAGCAATAAGTTTATGCAAATAAAATGAACAAAAGAAACAGGTTATGACTTAGCTCAAGAAAAGGATGTCTCTGAAGACAAAAGAAAAAAAAATAGGTAGGTCTGTCAAAATCCAGAGTGATGGAAAACCTGGCTGACATGTTCCACTGAGGACTGAGATAAAATTTATTTTGATGAGATGAAATCTCTGATGCTGCTGTTTAGAACTGATTCTGTGGATTGAAGTTGCCAATGTCTGTAAGGAATGTTTTTGTTAACAATGTCAAAAAAAGTTGAGATTTCTTTTTACTTAAAGTAAATACATAATATTTATGTGATATTTTTTAGAGTGATCAAGTACAAAAGGAAACTGTGTTAATCAGAAAAAGAGCATAATTCACGAATAAATTTATTTTTGAAAGAGAAGAGATACACAATGCAGGTATGGTACTTAATTTGCTTAGAGAAGAACAATACAAAATCTTTCTGTTACACTTTGCATAGAACATAATAGATGGATGATAATTTAGAGATGCTTAAGATTTTGATTTTTGAAATAGAGTTCTTGACCTTCTATTGTTGTGGCTTCTACAACCAAAGAGAAGAAAGCAAATGGTATAAACTTAGAATGAACTAAAGCTATGCATCTTGGGAGAGGCTGTGGAAAGTATGAAATAATCAGCATGGGAGATTATAGAAATAGAGAAATGGAAAATAGAGAATGAACCAGTGGAATTTCTGGTTACAGATATAAAATAAGACTAGTCAGCAAGTTTATAAGTTTTCTCCTGACATGGTATATCTGCTTATCAAAATGTAGACGTAAACTCATAGCTGATACTAACTAAGATTAAATCTTTTCCAGGCCTATCATTATTGATAAATATCATGTTTCCTATTCAAGGTATGGGATGCTTCACTCAGGATATTTTTTTCCTAGTTTCATTCATTTGCCTGCACATTTCATGATGTCTCTAACAGTGATTGTCTGTTATGTAAATATACCAGTTTTTCTTTATTCATTCTTCAGTCGAGGAAAATCTAGGTTGTTTCTAGTGTCCAGTTTCTGGCTAGCATAAATGAAATATTTTGGGTACATGCCCAAGAATATAACTGAATCTTGGGGTAGATCAATTTCCAATTTTCTGAGAAAGCGTTATATTGATTTCCATAGTGGTTGTAAGAGTTTGCATTCTCATCAGCAATGGAGGAATGTTTTGCTTGCTCCACATCTTCACCAGCATGAAATGTCATTTGTGTTGGTGATCTTATCCATTATGACAAGTGTAAGATAAAATGTCAAAGTAGTTTTGATTTGTATTTCTCTGATGACTAAGGACGCTGAACATTTCTTTAAGTGTTTCCTAGCCATTTCAGATTCCTCTAATGGGAATTCTCTGTTTGTGTCTGTACACTGTGCTGGGGAAATGGTGGCTCAGAACTGTGGAAGGGGCCAATCAATGACTCGTATAACCTAAGTCTCACACCACAAGAGAAAACCAATGCTGAAACTGCCTAGATGGCCAGGATCGGGAAGCTGGATGACTCAAAGATCTAGGGTAACATCAAACACAACCAATGGACAAAATAAAAACATAATAAAATGATTCCTAAAGATATTCTGTTACACTCACAGGACCAGTGCCTATCCCAGCTGTCCCCAGAGAGGCTTCTTCCAGTAGCTGATGGAACCAGATACAGAGACCCATGACCAAACATTAGGAGGAACTTGATGAACTTTTTAAAGTAAATATTTAAGGGGTTTTCACCTTGGAGTTATTCACAGAAATGAGTGTCCTTCTCATAACTGGTAATTCTCCTGACACATCATTCTTTTTTAGAACATTAAGAACATATTTCAGGTTCAAACCTTTCCTAATAGTTAATATTCATGAGCAAGAATTGTGAAAAGCTACAGGGCTCTCATAAATTTGGTAGATGTCCTTTCACTACTTTGTTTTATGTTCTCTGTACTTAGAAAAACTGTTTATCAGATTAACCCTAAATGGAAGCTATAATTAGAATTAACAGTTCTTGTACCCAAATAATTATTAGTATAGTACTAATCAAATCATGTATACCCTGTTTATCTCAGAAATTATTGGAAAAGTTCCACAATCACTCATGTGGCTCAATATGTCGCCTCATTAGATATTATGTATTACCTCAATTCTGCAAATTGGTTTGCTCTTGTCCAAGACTCTGACCAATTTTCTTAGGGCTTCATTTGATAAGTAGCCCTTAACACCACTGTGGTTTTACTTTTCCTGCCTTACTCTCATACAAACATGAAAACTCCCTTCGTGTTGTTTTATGTTTCCATTGTCTGTTTTCCTTTCATCCTGCTGCGTAAGTAGAGGAGAGCAGGATTTGCCTTCTTTCTGTTTCTTCTTGGTGCAAATTGCCTGCCAGTGTGCTTTCATGTAATGCATGGTCTATAAACATTCATCTTTTACTTCCCTCAGTCCTTCCCATGGTGAGAATGTATATCATCTGTGTACATGACCTTTCAAACCTCTCTGTTGCTCAGCCCAGTGAATTATTCACTTCCAATGACATTTTCTTCTGAGCTGCCTTAGGGACCCATTCCCACTGGTAACAACTGCCACTGAAATGAAAGCTATTTGGAACAAGTACCAAAATGTGTATCTCAGTGCTTGTCTTTGACTTGAACTTACAGTTTTCCATTTCATTCAAGTCTACTGGCCTGTTTAAAAAATGTTTGTACAGACTGGGGAATCAACTTTGTCAGAACATCTTGGCAACATAATCCAAAGATTCTTTTCTCTCTTCCTTTTACTTTTTATAATTTTGTGACTGGGTCCCAGGAAATACTCTAAGGTATTATGAATATAATATCTACTGGACTGTTTCATTTTCTCTCCATCACACTCACTCAATGTAGTAGAGACAAGTAACCCTCATTAATATTTGTAGCGTCCTCACATCCTTGGCCAACCTCAGTTCTACAAGTTTAAAAATGAAATTAATTTTTATATCTGTATTATGGTATCAATGACTAAAATCTTCAAGAAGAGAACATTATTATACTGAAAGGTTGAGGTGATTTTGGTTAATAGTAAATTCTGGGACTATCCTGAAAGAAGGAACAAACATGTCTTGAACTCAGAGAGTGTCATTAGAAGTAAATGTTAATTAGGAGCATTGCCTCCTTTAAGCCTGACTGGCAACCCCATTATTTTCATACATGTATACAGTTTCTCATAGAACTATTCTTCATTTGCTTCTAATGGCAAAATGTCACATTCTTTAATAATGGATTAAATGCTGTTCCACAAAGCTAATATCAAGCAGCATAAAAATAAAAATAAAAAAAGAAAGGTGGCACACACTTATAATCCCAGCTGAGACATGAGGATAACTACCAGTTTAAAGTGAGCCTGTGATATGGAGTAAGACCCCATGCTAAAAACAAAATAAAAATTATGATAATAAAAAAAGAAAAGCACTACCTATTCAATTCTAACCTTTAAATTTACTCAACTTTAGCATGATGAAGTCTTAAAAAAATATATTGAAAAGGCAGAATTTTTATCTTTATTCTTCAGGCATGGAGCAACAAGTAGTAATTATTTATATCTCTAAGGCAATAAAAGTCTCACTTTTAGCCACAAGACAGTATTCCAAGGGTATCAGTACCATGCTGTTGTGCTAGAATGCCATGCATTACAAAGCCAACTTACGAAAAAGGGAGTTTATTTGAGCTCACTACTCTAGAGAGCTAAGAAGAGTCTGTATGGCAGAAAACAGCAGGGATGTTGCCCAGAACAGAATGCCAAAAGCCCACATCTTGAACTGCACATACAAAACAGAGACAGCCAACTGCAGAAAGGTTTGCTACACCTTCCCAGAGAGAACCATCAATTGTTCAGATGCCTGACTCTGTGGGGAATATTGCTCACTCTAATTACAATATATAAATTTCTGATTGTTTAAATACATATCAGAATTTCTTTTCCTTTTGTAAAATAAAGTTTCATTTATAGAACCACACATATGAGCAAATGTAGAGAAAGAGGCACAATTTTATTTTTTCTTCTGTCTCGATTTGTTTCATCCATTTTTGAGGTCATATAGTTTATAAAGAAAATGTCTCCTTGTTTGGTAGGATTCATTTATATATAACTACTTTTATCCTGTAATCAAATGATTTTAGACCTGATGCCATTTTGTACTATATTGCTTCATAGTATCACACTCTATCTCCTCCTTAATATCACAGATTTCTCTTGTGATTCTTACCTCTCCATTGTTAGTTCTTCCCTATGGTACTAATTTTTTGTAAAAATGTCAGCATATCAGAATAGTAAAAATATTATTCATGGTTGAGAAAAATCATTAATTCTTCTGCTGGAATCCTAATATACTGATTCTTATATCAGATCATAATATGACTATAAATACAAGGAAGTTTCATGAATGATGGTTGTGTATTAGCTAACACAAATATGAAGTAAATATGGTTTTAAAGTATAAATTTATCTGCTTTATCATTAGTCAAAAATTTAAATTAAATTTTCTGATTTACATAGTTTTCATTTTTTTTGTTAGTATTATAAGAAGTCCTAACTAAATAGGTTAAAATATTATAAAAATAAAGTAAAATAGTGCTACATGAATATAATTTTACAGCCTGTTATATTAACATGCTATGTTTTTTTGCAAATTTTATTATTTCTCAAACTTTGGGCTAAAATACTATTTCTGATATCTTCTTAGAAAACACTGGCATTGGTCAATAAATAATTGCTATAGAAAGTGGAAAATTAATATGCATTTCAAACATTTATTTAAAAGCAACATTGCTAACAACATTCAAAGTTGTGAACCTTTTAACACAAATATATTTTTAGCACAATTATTCTGTGGCTCAGAAAGGAAATAATATTATATGAAGAGAAATGACTGAGATGGCTACAGAAATGCTCTATCATGTTTGAGTTTTCTGTTATGCTCAATCAATATCTATGTCTGGACCTATCAGGTCATTCATCAAGTTTCTTTTTTTTTAAGTGAAAATTGACCTGAACATTATTTAATCTAACACCATCTGGCACACTTCTCCATCATTCCATGTTCTTCCCCTGTGCTATCAGGGACATCCGTTTCGTCATCAAAACTCTCCAAAATAGTCCTATTTCTAAGTGTTTCCAGTGACTTTGTGCCTCCATTTCTGTCACTTCCCAGCCCTCCATCTGTCTTCAGAAGCAGTGTCTGTGTAGTCAAAGCTAATTGAATTAATCTCCCTGTGTAACCAAAGTCATGAGACATGTCCACTTGCATGTGTCCTCCCCTCTCCCCACACCCTCCAACCCACTGGTAAATATTTCCTCCTCCAGCTCCAGGTCCAGGCTACTTTCATCTTGTTCTGACTGTCAATATATCTAAAACAGATTATGCAAATACTCTTCTCTCTGTTTCTAATGCAAGTGTTTTTCAACCCTTCAAACATCAATCAGAATACATGAATAATCCATCATTTATTAATAAAAATATTTTAGCTACTTACTTTATAATGAGTAATAACCAAAATTCTTGTAGTTATTTAGTTTCTGTTTTGCTCTGAAAAGAAATTAAATTGACACTTGGTCAGGATAACCATGCCAAACTGGTTCTTTGAGGCAGCTCACAGAAATCTTCTGTTCTCCTTTTACCTGAATTTCATATTTTCAAATAGTTTAAATTCCCAATGATCATATTTATGTCTCATCTACATTAGTGTCCTTTGAATGATATTCCTCATGTCAATGGTTTGAAAACTCTTCTCATTACCTTATATAAGGTACTTTATTTTTACTATAATTCTATATTACTGTATGAAACTACAATGGTTAGATGTATTTTCTTTTATTATTATATTGTATACATATATGTACTTTTTGTTATTCATGGAATTCACAAAATATTTTTGAAACATTCTTCATAATAATATTTATAACAATTCCTGAGATCCCCTAATTTTGTTTCATTATATTATTCACTGATAGTAGAAATCTAATATTCAAGAAGGATGTTATTAGATACGTCATTATAACAAGAAATCTTCATTCTATATGAATCTTAAACTTTTTTGTTTTTCTCTTTTATTGAAGATATATTATTTTCTCATATAATATATAGTGATTACAGTTTTTCCTCCCTCTGCTTCTCCTAGCTGCTCCCCCCTCCCCCTCTTACCCACATCCACCTCTGTTCTGTCTCTCATTGTAATGAACAGGCTTCTAAGCAATAACAACAAAACATATTAGAATAAAATGTGTTTTGTGAAACAAAAACCATCACATCAAATTTGGATGAGGCAAACCAATAAAAGTAAAAGAGCCGATAGGAGGCACAAATTTTAGATTCCTACTTATTCAAACATTCAAGTGTTCCATAGAAACACTAAACTGAAATATATATTATATATGTAGCTGACTTGATCCAGACCTGTGATGGCTTTGTGATTGCTGCTTTGGTCTCTGTGAGTTCATATTTACTTGGCTCAGTTGATTTAGAGAATCTTGTTCTTCTGGTGTTCTTCATCCCTTCTGGATTTTACATTCTTTCTTCATCCTCTTCGACAAGGTTTCTTTACATATGAAGTGGGGAGATTTGAATGTTCTAACCTACCCCCTTTATGATAGTCTTTCTAGAAATAACTGGAGATGTGGTTTGAGAAATTCCTATCAACGGACTTGGTATCTTGACCTAAAGATGTGGAAAGTATATGCATGACATAAAATTGGGCTAATCAATTAAAGAGAAAGATATCATACATTTTAGATGAATGCATAAGAGAGAAGCAATAGGAACAAAGAGAGAGAGAGACATATAAAAGGAGGGTGAGTATCCTAAAAATGGGTAATATGGCTTTGTGAGTGATATCTAAAATGTTGTACACATTTTTGCCTTAAGCATATCCATTTGCAGTTTTCCAAGTTATGAATAAGACATCGCTCAGGAAAGGAAATGTCTCTGTAGGCAAGCTTTATCAGGGGTTCTCTGTTGTGCTGAAACTCTAGTGTCAGCCAGAGAATACCACAAACAAGTTTCCAGGTAGACTAAGATGAGAAGAAGGGTGTCTTTCTTTTTCCTGTTAGATTTCCTCATTTTCCTCCCCTGCTCCAAGCCCACATCTCAAAGTGAATTGTGACTTCTTTGGTATGTAAATGAAATACACCCTACACTGAGAATATGGCATAGTAGATAACTAATGAAATGTTGTTGGAGGTATTCAAAAGTAAAGAGCACCTGTTTAATTAGCCACTGGTGACATTAAAATTTAAATATTAAATTACTTAGGTTTCTATGTATTTTACTATCCAAGTTAATTTTAGTATTTAGATAGAGAAGAGAACAACATCTAAACTCATTTTTGATATTTACCAAACCCCCAAAATGGTGAGTAGAATAAAGATATACAAAATATCTTTGATAGGAAAGGAAGTAATTAAATATGGGTCAAGAGTTCACATTCAACTGCCGTTATTACAAAATTGCTTTAATAGACCTTGAAAAATTAAAAAGGTTAAAAAAAATAGATCTAGTTTCAGAAATCATTTGTTTTTCAATTTTAAGAATGTGAGAAAGGAGTAAGTTTACTGACAAAGCAGAAAATAAAGCCACTTCATTAACCATACTAATTTAGATCTCTATAAAATACTAAACTATATTTTATTACTTTTTGATTACAATTAATCTATTTCTAAAGTTCTAATTAAATTTCTGAGTTATCAGAGCTCTTAACACTCCTTTTTTGATGTTGGGATGAGGAAAGCAGATCTGCCAGGAGTGGATGCTGAACTAAGCCACATTGGGACCTTGGGACCTCCTGCCCTTGTTGGGGAGGAGATAAAGTGATGTGGAGAAGAGAGAGTGACTGGAAGGGGAAGGGGGGGAGAGTTTTTGAACAAGAGCATACATGGATAAAAATATGACTTTATTCATAATAGAAAAAGAGTTTCTGTTTTTTGCTGACAGAAAGATAATCCTGAACTTGAAGTCATTCTTGAATTCAGTCCCTAAGTTCTGTGTTTGGAGAGAGAATGCTCTAATTAATGTATACACATTATAGTAGGCCTGTGGATATATTGGATGTGATACCTTTAGAAACTTTAAATATGCATTTTATTTCAAGTACACATGTTTAAATTGGGGGTGTATGAGAGAGATGGTTATTACCAGTTATCTATAGTTTAATCCTTATTAAAGAGCACTGCTTTATTTCCTCCAGAATATCACTGTGACACCATGGTTTGAGTTATTATTTAAATGTCTCCTAAGAATCATTTTGTCTCATGAGGGACTATGAGATTTCTTTCTAGTGGCTTCACCAGGACTGGATTTGTCTACAGACGTTGCTGGAATTTCGTTTTAAAATAGAATGCCTTTTCTCCATCTGTTGTGATTGAAAGTTTTGTTGTGTATCATATTATAGGTTGGTATTAAGAATGGTACAATATTATGAATGTGTGGTCTATTAGAGTTTATAGAACATCTTTCCTGGCCCTTCCAGCTTTTAGAGTCTCTATTGAGAAGTCGACTGTTACTCAGTAGATTTGCCTTCATATGTTAACTTGATCTTTTTCTTTGCAACTTTTAATATTTCGTCTTTTTTTACATTTAGTGATTTGATTGTTATATGCCCAGGGGAATGTCTTTTCTGGTCTAATCACTTGGATGTTTTGTATGCTTCCTGTACCTTAATAGACATTTTCTTTTTTAGATTAAAGAAATTTTCTTCTATAATCTTGTTAAAAATATTTTCTGTGCCTTGAGCTCAAATTCTTCTTATTCTGCTGTTTGTGTTATTTTAAGGTGGTTGGTTTTTTTTTCATAGTTTCACAGAGATGCTGGGTATTTTGTGCCAAAATCTTTTTATGTTTAACATTTTACTTGCTAGGGAGATCCATTTATTCTATTATATCTTCAATGCCTGAAATTCTCTCATCCTTGTTTTTCAATCTGTTGGTGAGGATTTCCTTTAAATTTTCTGTTCCAGAGTGATAATCTGCAATTATCTTACCTGCATTATAGACTGAAGTGGCCTGTGGCTTCCAGGGAGAGGCTCTTGGAGTTGGAGGGTGGGGTAAAGCAATAAGTTGGAGAAAGGAAGTTCTGCATGATCTACTGGGGATCAGGGCAAGAGGACTGGAGATCTAGTTTCTTCAGTTTAAATATCTTAAACAATTCTATGAAATATTTCACCAAAAATGTCCCATAGGCACTGGGAAAATTGTATTTTTAATTTTCTAAAAATAGTTATTGTAATTAGATTTGGATGTACCTGATTTGAGAAACAATTTTCAATTTTATACTTACCTTTCCTGTTAATTACATAGTGTGTCGTTCCTATAATAACACACAAATATTTCTGTAGTGAACATGGTTACAACAGAGTCAAAAAAAGGTTTTTGGTTGTTTCTTTGTTTGTTTGGTGTTTTTCTTGAATTACCAAAAGTTTATGAGAATGAATGTTTTGGGTATACATTGTATTATTTCAGTGTTGACAGTTATGTCTTAGCATGAATACAAAGGTGTACTCTCTTATACATTGAAAGTTTTATATCTTAAATCTGATTTGGATATTTAAGAACATCTAAAAATAATGTCTAATACAGAAGAATATTAATTCAATAATACAAATTCTTTTTGAATAGTCACATTAATTGATTTGAACCAATGATCTACCTGGTGTTGCTTTCAGACAACCATTCACTTAATTTGGGAAGCCAAGTGGCAATTCATTACCTCAGATAGCTTTGTCACCAACTTTGTCATTTGAAATGGATTTGATACATTTATCATATCATTAGCAATCACTATTCTACTCCTCAAATGATCTTATCCAAATACTTCTATACTGAAGCCAAAGTAAACCACAATTTCTGTTAAACACTGTTTTATGAGGACCAGAATGCTAATTGTGACATAGGACCTAAGATTTAATAAACTGTGACAGTGCCACTCCTTAATAAATAGACTATTAGTTGCAAGGGCATAATAATGAGCACTTTAAAATATAACCTAGGGTACATAAGGATCCTCTTATTATTTCCCTGCCCATTGAAGTCCTAAACTAATATTCAGCTCATTACCCAGATACTTTTATGCCTCATTTCTCATTTTTCATTACAAAGGAAAATCAAAATAGGATCAGTTAAATAGAATTAGAATCATTTAATTTTGCAAGTAATGGAATACACATGGAGACATAGATGCATAGATGCCAGTTAATAGAGTCTCAACAATGAAATAAAATATTGTAGAGAATTTTGAGGGCCAGATTTTATTCAAGGATATAAAAACAACATAACCCTTCAGGAGAAGAGTTGCTACTCTCACTAAAACAGTTTTTTTATGTCCTTGCATACCAAGGCAGTTTTCCATCTGTATTTGAAATTAATAGCATCTGAAAAAAGAAACTGAATACAAAATGGTTTCACTACTTGGCAATGTGAGCTTCAATATATTAGCTACCCCAGGTTACCACCCAGAAGCAAAGTGCATTACATGAAACAATGGTGAATGAGAAAACTCTTGTGAGCCACACAGAGAAGATGGAAATTTGTAATGTATGTTATAGGAAAGGAAGCATCTTAAAAAATACTGGCAAGGGCTTCAGGAAACAAATTGAAGAATGCACCTAGCTTGCTACCCTCCTAGTGACCTTAATAGTTCCTTTAGAATATCCTGGTCTTCAGATATAATGATATTTGCTAGAGAGAATGAATGATGTGTAGGATACAGAGATCCAGAAAATGTCAAGGAAAACTGAAAATCTTTTCGTGATAACTCCGATCATAGCATGAGGTGTGGAATTAAAAAGAAAATGAGAAGTCAAAATAAATAAAAACAAAGGGCCTTAAAAGAAACATGTGATCCTTAAAATAAAGGAGAGATAGCTAAATTCTAAGAAAATAGGTAAATTCTAAAGAAATGCTGAAAATAATATATTTAATTGAAAAAAATGTATATGGTTATATGATGCCATGGCCATATAGTGTCATGGTTTCAGTTAAACATTATTTAATATTTACTGATAATTTAAAACTATTTTCAAAGAAAAAATAATTTTAAGGTTTACTTCCTTGTAAGATGTACTTTTAAATCTATTATAATGATACACATTGCTTAATCTGTAATTTTTATTCTGACCAATTTTTTTTGCAGGAAAATCTTAACAGCTCAATGTTACATGTAATTTGGCACCAATGCATTTTTGTATTACATCTCTGTACAGATTCTATAAAGAGAAATATGATTTGACCAGAAATAATTTAATGAGCTATAGTGCCTGCTAAAGAGTCAAGATTTTTACTTACAATAAATCTTAGATAACTTTTGCTTAATTCATATACTATGCTTTATGAAGAATGTCAATATTTTTTATTTCTTCTATGTGATTAAAAAATATTATGCCATATTAAGGCAAATTAACATACCTAAGAGAACTGTGAAATCCCTTAATGCCTCATACTTGATGCTATCTCATTATATGTAAAATTTCTTTGATAATCCATTCCCCAATACTGAGTCCTCTTCTCTGCTCCGCCCAGTTCTTCCTCTCCTCATCTCCTATCCAGATCTGCTCCCACTTTGTCTCTTGATAGACAAGAACAGGCTTCTAGGAGAACAACCAAATAAAGCAAAATAAAATAGAGTAAGATAAAACAAAATCCAACACTTTAAAGCCATACAGCAAGCCAGCAGAAGGGAAAAAGTCCAAGAAAATGCACAAGAATCAAAGACCCACACATGCCTTCACACACTTAGGAGTCTCATAAAAGCACCAAACAGGAAGCTATAATTATAACCAGAGAAGCTGGTACAGACCCATGTATGCCCTGTGCTTGATACTTCAGTATCTGTGAGTTCACATGACCTTAGCTCAGTTGGTTAAGAGAACCTTGTTCTCCTGGTGTCCTCTTTCTCTTCCGTCTCTTACATTTTTTTCCTTTTCTTCTGCAGGGTTTCCTGAACTCTGAGAGGTGGGAATTTGATCGAAACATGTCACTTAGAACTGTGTGATTCATTGTCTCTCTCCCTGCATAATATTTGTGAGTCTCTGTATTTTTTCTCATCTGCTGGAGAGATAAGTTTCTCTGATGATGGTTGAATAAGGCAGTGTACAGCATACTATGATCAGAAGTCCATGTATTATTACTTTGATCTTTTTATGTAATATTATTTGGCTTTTACCATAGATCTCTCAGCTATCCAATCTCTGCTTCTTGGACTCCCAAGCATGTTCGTTTATAGGTTCAATCTCACAGAGTGGGCCTTAGGTCTCGTTGGATATTGATTGCTTACTCCTCCAAGCTTTGTACCACTATTACCTAGCATTTCATAGGCAGGCCAGAGTTTACATTTCTCTTTGTTAGCCTTCAGAGTGCCTTTTTATACTAAAGTGGATATTCTAGGTAGGAACCATTCAGCAATATTCAAAGACTTCTGTAGGTATTATCTTCAGCAATAAGACTTTTCTGCCAGTTTGTGGAGAGAAAACTTTTCACTTGGCAACAGCCTGGATTGTTTAGCAGTTTCCATGGTATCCATTTGGACAACAATTGAATTGGATATATCTCAGTGCCAGTACTGGAAACTTTGTATTTTATGAAAAGTGAAGGCCAATTGTGACTCTGTTTCCTTCTTTCATTTGGAAACTTTATTGAAATCCTCTTAATATACTGTAGGAAGTCTCTGCTGCACTATGCACCTTACCACTCTTCAAATGCCCCTCAGTTCTATTTGCTTCTCCTTACATTGCCCCCTTCAGCCCCACATCCCCTCTCTCTCCTCATGGATCAGGCCATTCCCCATCGCATTTCAGTCTACACATAAAATATATTTTATTTCTTCCCCAGGAAGATCTATGCGCCTCCCTTTAGCCCAAGAATTTATATTTAATCTCTCAGTATCTTTAGAATGGAGCTTTGTTACTACTTATTTAATGGCTAATATTCACATATAAGCAAATGTATATATTTATTTTTCAGCATTTAGGTTACATCGCTTATGGTAATTTTTCTTGTTCCATTAATTTTTCTGAAATTTTTATAATTTTTGTTTTTAAAGACTTGAGTAATGCTCCATTGTGTAAATGTGCCATATTTTCTTTATTCATTTATGCTGAAGGATATTTAGGTTGTTTCTAATTGCTGGCTATTTGGAATAGAGCAGAAATGGACTTGGTTGAGCAAGTGTTCTATTGATAGGATAAAGTGTCCTTTGGGTTATAACCAAGAGTCTTAAAGCTGGATGCTGAGTTAGATTCATTTCCCTTTTTTCTGAAAAATCACCACACTAATTTCCACAATGGCTATACACAAGTTTTCAGTGCTACTAGCAATGGATAGATTTTCTCCTTATTCTATATCTTTGAAAACATGAGCTGTCATATGTATAATTAATATTTGAAAATATTTCTACATTTTGTTTTATTCAACATGGTTAATAACAATGATTGTTGTTAGGATATATGAGGTTGTTTTTGATCTTCAGATTTAAAACAATAGGAACTAGTTATAAGCAAAGTTATAGATTATTAAACTTGATGTAGATCTTTAAATATTTTCTCTAATATTTTCATCTTTGTTGTCTGGCATATATTTTTTACATGAAAATTATTAATTGAGCTAGAGTTTTCATGTGGGATGCAGATCCTGGATGGCTTCCCATATTGCTCTATGTGGTTCTCCACCTATGCATGTACTAGCAACATTAGGACTCAGAGGGTTTAGGAAAGTTATACATAAAGTTGGGAATGAAAAGAGAGATGTCATTGTACACAAGAACTTAAGGCTAGAACATAGCTAAATGACATAGTGCCTTACTTCTACATTGATGGCTTCTGTCAGGATTGTGGGTGAGAAAATACTTGTTTTCTTTAAGGGTCTGGCCACAGGGAGTTTAATTATGCTCCAGTAAGTATATGAGCAGCATCAATGGGTGGTGTTGTATATGGGGAGATAATAAGAGTGGGCATAATTATGAGGGGTCTGATAACTGAGTTTGATGGGATGCATGATGTAAAAACACCAAATGATATATATATATATATATACATGTATATATATATGAAAAGTGATAGGCATAATAAGGAAGAGGTTGGGGAGAAGAGAGCAGAAATGAATTTGATCAGAACACATTATATGCATATATAAAATTCTCAAATAATAAAAAAGTAAATTTGTGCCAATTTCATGTTTAATTAATATTTATTACATAAAATTATTATACTAGTTTATTTTTATAATTTATCAAGGCATATTGACTTCATATGTACAAATATGCATCAGATTTTAGAAAACTTAGTCAGTTGGGAATATAGAGAGAAATATCTAAAGTTTGGGTTATCACTAATTTTAAACAAGGTGTCAAATCATGGAAGGCTAACACTAACCACTCATATTTTCAAATAAAAAACTATCCAGTTCATGAGCAGAGAGAACAGAAAATTCTTTTTATCTAGGAAGACATATATCACTGTCTTCAGGTCAGAAAGAACCAGTCATGAGGCATTTCTTAAAGTCTGAGGTTTGCCTTTAATCTATTTCAGTCACCCTCATGCCAGGAAATAAGAGTAGTTCAAGAGTTAGACTTCATGATGCTTAGTAGGAATAATTGCTTTGGTTATCTAACAAATTCAAATTGGGAGATAACTTCTGAGTGTGTTCTACACAAAAAGTATGTGATAATTTTTTAAGGGCTAGTCATATTTCTTTTCTGAAAGAATTTGAGGACACTAAAAAAAAATAAATACAATGCTTTAATAAGATAGGGAGCCCAAGCTGCATTTTGTTACATGGTACCTTTTTTTAACTTACTGTGGTCTGAAATAAAAATTACACATGTCAAAAAAAATAGAACATCATTAATTTTTGTAGATAATTAATGGCTTAGCTTGCAGATAAGTCATCCTTAATACAAGTATCTAATAATTAAAAGTTGTCCAGTGTAGAATGTCAACATTGAATAGACATTGAAAAGTTACATTTCAAGAAGAATTGATAAATTCTGGAGTAATGAGGGACTGAACCAAAATCTATATTTTGAGGCAATAATATTTTAAGATTTTCAAATAAAAGTTACTAAATAAAAATGGGTTTAATATTAACTAAAGATTTATATGAATGACACAGAAAAATGTTTTTATAAGGATTTGAAAGTCTCTAGTAATCAATTGTTTCATATTTACTGTACATTCTTAAAATTAACCTTTAAATATAGTAGAAGAGAAATTTGGGGCTTTGATATCTTTCCATCCATCCTGTCTATCATATTATCTCTTTCTGTTTCTGTCTCTGTCTGTCTGTCTCTCTCTCTCTCTCTCTCTCTCTCCTTATCTATCTCTCTATATGTCTATCTATAATGTCTATATGGTTAGTTTATGTGGCTGTGATTCTTTTATATTATCCAGATAGTGATCATAAATAAGCAGAAGGTGATTCGTTAGTGTTGGTTATTCCATGGCTTTCATGCCATGGATGCATAGGTTAGACATGGATGTTATAGGCCTGGGTACTGAATGGTAGAGGCGTATAGGTACATGAATTAGAAGGACAGCAAGAAAAGATATCAGAGTCTAGAGGGAAGAAGGAAAAGGGAAAATATTGTAATGAAATACAATCCCCCAAGCAAACAACAAACAAAGGATGTCAGAGACTAACAGTCTAGAGTCTAGTATGAAAAGGATAGTTTCTTGAACCTCTATTGTCTATAATCCTACACTAAGTACTCAGTAGCCCAAATCTCAGAGACACAGCCATTATTTGCAACAGCAGGTGGTAACTACTACAATTGTTCTCAAATGTAGGTGTAGAGACACTTGGCTACTAGTTGTGATTGGTGCTATAGCTATCAAGTACTGGGTAATGAGAATCTCATCTTGAGAGTTTGGTAGCCCCCTGGAGTTATTCCCATGACTGGAGAGTTTAGTCTTCTTAGCCTCCTGATTTCTCCATATTTGCTCCCCTAACTACATTCTCCTTGCTATACTTCCATTACTATTCATTGTCTGTGATGTTGCCACCTTTCTTCATCTTTGGCCCTCATCAACTTAATACATTTTTCCCTATGAAAATTGCTATGTCTGGTTTCATACTCACACAGAATGTTCTGTTCATAAGAGTCACAGGTTGGCAAAACATCATTTGTGGATATATGTTACATATTTAATAAATCCTGGGGTATCAGAGAGACCACACAGTCAAATCCTAGGCAGACAGCTCAGGAAATCCTTGGTTCTTGAAGACAGGATTAAACAGCTGAGTCAGTCACACAACCTGGAGTAGGACCAAAACCCTTAATCCCATAACTCCAGAGACAGAACTTCTTCTGTTTCTGTGAGTTCAAGGCTACATGCCTTTAATCCTAACTTGGATGGGATAGAGTATACAAGGGCTCTAGAAATCCAGAGAGAACAGAAGCGACTGGGAGAAGAGACCAGGACTGAGGCTGAGGAAGTTGTAAACAGCTCAGTGAGAATTGACTTCCTCTCTCTGATATTTCAGCCTTCTCCCAATAGTTGGCTCTGAGTCTCATTTATACAACCCAAATTCATGCTACTAAAGTACTTAGGAAGTTCTTAATGGGCTTAATTTTGCAGCACTATGTAGCATTATCTGAGTATGCTTCTGAGTTGAAATAAGACGTGATTTTAATGTAGCAATAGAATGACTCCCAGTAATATTATACTATAAGCCTCTATCAGTGCTTTATTCTGCCATCCTCAGACAAGTTTCTTTCTACAATAGATGAAAGGAAACACAGAGATCTAGTACTGAAGAGAGAAACCTTGAAATATACAATCGCAATGGGATTTCTGTATTATACTTTTCCCCATGGAACTCAGAAAACTATGATGAAAAGAAGATGGATAGACAAATTGTAGGATCCAGGATGGGTGGAGGATACCAATGAAACAAAGCCTTTTAAGCCCAATATGGCTGATAAACATATGAGAGTGGGGCTATCAGATTAAGAAAACTCTGGGAAGAGGAAGAGTAGAGCAAAGATATCAGGGAAATGCAGAGGAAGCTGGATGAGGATGCTGCTCTGAGAAAAGGTACTAAGATATGTAGCTATTTATGGGTTAGTTTAACAGAAGAGTTAGCAAGTAATATGCCTGAGCCATAGGCTAAACAACATGAAACTAATACAAGCTTTTGTGTGATGATTATTGGGACTGTTAGTCTGGATGTCAGGGCTAGGTTTGGTCAAAAACTTCTTACTACAAGGCACATTAAGGCTTTGGATAAAGGTATTGAGTACCTTTTTGCTATCTTTTCAAGCTATTTCCTGAAAAAAATATAGAACAAGAATATATGTCATAGTATTACTATGTAATTAATCATCACAACAATGCTTAACAGACTTTTTTAGTACATCTAATTACACTTAGATTTCTAAGTTAATTGTTAACAGAGGATGATATTTTTAGTGGCCTTATGTCATGCAGACTCTACCCTAAAAGAAATTTTATTACATATGACAGCACATAAGTGGTTTAAATATGGTCAGCCAAAACTGAAATCAATATATTTGGCCTACAAAGCATCATAATCTAAGCAACATGTAAGCTGTAGAGGCTAGTGTTGGCTTTCATGATCATGTGTTATGATTGGAAGCTGTCACTCAACATGGCCATCTGTCATCACAGGAAAGTATGGTCATTGCTTATTTATTGCCAGCCCAGGAAAATCCCAGAACTCAAAAAGTTTGATATCCATTTTGAAGATATCTTTTCATGGTAAATTTGAAAATTTTTGATAGCCCATACTAAGTCTAATTCTAACTTTGCATATGAGTTCAAAATATGTTAATGTGAACACACACCTATATAAGCAATTCATCATATAGATATATAATGCATATGTGTTTATTTGTCTATTTCTATGAGAAGATAAAGCCAAGGAATAAATACCCAGCTTTTATTATAACAGTCCTTCATAAAAGTCACCCAGTTCTGTGATTTTTCCCCTCCAAACACATTTTCTTAGCTATGATTCTGCAAGTCTCCCACTGTGCTAAGCTGAACTCTGCCAACCTTAGTTGAGTTTGACTCTGTTGAACCTGCTGGTAGGCTGTAGGTCACACAGAACATCAGATTCACAATTCTTTCTTGAGAGACAGAGTTTGAAAGAATGTACTGTTTGAATTATTGTCAGGGAAAGGGCCAAGTGGTTAGGATCAAATAAAAACTTATAAAATCTTTAAAATGCTCAGCCATGAAGTGGCCTGTCATTGTGCCTTTTCAGATTTTCTTTTTAGTTGATGTACAACATAAAAATTTCAGTCAGTGGAGGCTGAAATACATTGTACTACCAAGTTTCTGTGAATCACAAGAAAAATAAATGAGGAAGGAAAGAGGTGTAATTTATTTTCCAAGAAAGAAACACAAGATGTAAGCAACAATTGAGGAAAATGTTTTAATATGCTTACTTTATCCCAAAAATTAGCCTAAAGCAGGTCCATTAGAGATTGCTAGTTTGTGTCATAGATTATTATGTTTTGTCTTCAGTCACCAATGGTAGTTCAAGTGGAACTTAAAAGTGGAATAGACATAATTAATTTCAGTACATATAACTAACATGCTGTATACTTAATTTTGATAACCAAAAGTTATAAGCATCAATCTAGTAAAGTGGTAAATGTGTGTATTATTGCAGCAAACTTCTGATAATTTAATCTTTCAATACCATAGGCATTTTTTCAATCTACTTTTGTTTTATTTTGAGAAAAGTTAAAACTAACTTTCAACGTTTGTCTTACACTCAATTTTTGCTTTCTCTTGTCCTAAAGACAAATAAACTAGATCATGACTATTATAAAAAGTAAAAATAAGTTAAATTGTGTATGTCCCACAATTTCATAGCAATCTCTTCTTTTCCACACTGATGTCATATTTCCTATTTGATTTAGTTAGGTTTACTTTGTTGTAACCAAACACCATGGCCAAAGCAACTTGGAGAGAAACAGTTCTATTTGGCTTCCACATCACTTTCATCATCTAAGGAAGTCAGAGCAGAAGACCGGAGCTGCTGCACAGGCCATGGATGGTGCTGCTTACTGGATTGCTCCTCATGGCTCTCTTAGTCCAATTTCTAATAGAAGTCAGGGACAGAAGTGTCCACCAATGGGCTAGGCTCACTTCCATCAATCATCAATGAAGAAAGTGCCCTAAAGCTGAAACTTTGGAGGAGTTTTCTCAAATGAGGTTCCCTTTTGGAGGATGACTCCAGCTTGTGCAAAGTTGTTATAAAACTAGTCAGGACATATACGCTTGATAGACCATACTTGTATATTTTTATGGTTTTTATTTTAATTTTGTTGAATATGTTGATATCACCCCATACATGCCAATACTGCTTAAACAACTGGTACTTTTTACCCTGGTCAAATATAATTTTTAAAAAGTATCTTAAAGTATTATTAGAATCAAATTTTCAAGTGCTATATATTTTCTATTCATTTCTCAGTATTACTCTAAAGATGACCATTTTCTTTGTCACATTGTACAGAACTTCTTTACATCCTTTGGTACCACTATTTTTGCTTGCTTTTCTTGGCAGTTGTAAGGTTTATTTCTAAGAATAACAGTTCACTTAAAGAACACTCAAGCTTTCTGCGTTATGATTTGATTTGATTTTTATTTCCCATGAGCTTAAGCTGAGTTAGAAAGCTCAGCATCTTTATAAAATCCTACATTGACATTCTTTCTCTCTTTCACCCAAAAATACTTAATTCTGAATCACTACTTTGTTTCTAGCTTCTAGATTGTAACTTGTATTGTAAATGGTATTTCCTTGATTACTATTGGTGCTTGATCCATTTCTCTTCTTAGCCCTCATATATCAAGAAACCTACCAACCAATTTAAAAATATTTTGCTTCTACTTTGCATTCTAACCCATTTCTTTCATTATGTTGTCTCAGTGTTTCTCATGGTTTTCACACAATTGCGTGTTTTCATTTGCTTTTAAATCAAATAAAAAGAAGAAAAATGTGGGAAAAAAAACACCAAGAAAATTGTGTTTGTCTTCTTTTATCTTTCCAAGTTCGATGTTCTCAAAGACTGTTTCCTCTTTAATAATCAGCTCTTCATTTTAAATTCCCCATCTCTGAATCACTATTTTTTATACTTTTTTCTCTAAATGTGAAGTATCTTTTAAGAACATCAATTATTTTCAGGACACGAAAAGATTTGCTATTAAACATTCACTCCCTTACATATAATTTAAGTAATATTTTTAGTTATCTAAAAAATATCTAAAATCTATTTTTAATAATATATCTATTTTATATCGGTGAATTATCTGACAACTATTTTGATGTTTCTCTGAAATCAAACTATGATTAAAATTGTTATGTTATTGAATGGAGATATCTCTTAGTTATTTTTCAATTAAAATATACATGACTACATCTTCCTTGAATCAGGGAACATTATGACAATGAGAACAGTTTTATAATCCAATATTAAGAAAGACCTTGGCTTTCTCTTCTTCTTTTATAAGTCAGGACTTTTATTTTCTTATATCTTAATCACATTTAACAATGAAGTTTAATAGAAAATATTGTGGTGAGGCTGGTTGAGGGATCAGATGTTGGGGTCGCCTTTATGCACAGGGCCCTGTTATTTCCCCTAGGAAGGTGCAGAGAACAATGACACAGTCTCTGGGACAACTTAAAACGTACAAGTCCAATTTTAATTAGGAAAGGGAAAGCCTTAAATATTTTTCTTTTCCCAGACCCTCTTCCCAGCCTGGTGAAAGGTCTTTGATTCGTTATTATCTGTAGCTGTGGAAGTAGTTTCTCCCTGGTCTAGCTCACCTTGCATGAGGACTCAGCTCTTGTCTCCCAGGCACCAGGTTGACCCCAGGTTGGCTTATGAAGAATTGCTAGGACTACATCTTCAGGCATCAAGTATCACCAGTTTAAACTGGCTTAATCCAGGTTGGCCTCCAGGTCCCTAGAAGCCTCTAGGGTCTGTATATTCCACATATCCACCCTTTTAATTTATTTTTATTATGCTCACTGGGAGGCAGGGTTCTTTGCCCTGACTTTGTTGACCCCACCTCAGGAGGGCTAAGCATTTTGAACTGTGCCTGTCTTAGATTGGCTTGCGAAACAAGCCCTAACCCATCACTAGTCAACCAGTCCTCAAGTAACACCATACCTAGAGAGAAGTCCAGGTGGTGGGCTTAGGCAGTAGCCTTTTGAATATCAGTGAACCATTATGAATTAAGGACTTTGCTCTGGGTGCCTAAGAGACATTAGAACCTAAAGTCACCTCGGTGGCCACTCTTTGCTGGCAAATATGTTATAGGAGACCTTTAAACAAGAGAAGAATTAAAAGTATCACTCTCCTCAACAATGGATATGTAAAGATCCAGAAAGGGTCAAACCACTTCTTAAGACTGTTCTATACATTAGTTGGGAAATCAGTTTCTAGGGTCATGGCTGGCACCCTGGTTAAATTTAATCAATGAATTTGTTCCTGAAGCAAGAAGAAATAATTAAGGAACTTATCTGGCCAGGTCTCTTTTATGTATTGTGCCAGTTGGGTTTTCTCCAATGAAATATTAGAGACCCTATAGGGAGTGAGACAATTTGCTTGGTATCTGGATTGAAGGCTAATTTTGTGCAAAATAAGTTGGCACATGGCTGAACTATTTTTCATTCCTTGTGGAAAAATTGTCCATTGGTAACTGTTAGTTGGATTATGCATATTAGGCTCCCATACTCTGGAAAAAAAATGTCCTCTATCTTAAGGCCAGGGGAATTTGAAAAAGCAATCCTTAATGGCTAATAACATTATATAATGTGATGAAAGAGTGACACTGGGATGTGGAAGGCCAGACTTTGGTAACCACATCTTCCACATCTGATCAATTAATTCCCTTAGGTCTTATAAAAGACAAAATTTGCCTGACTTTTGGAGTAACACAAATGGAAATATTGTAACAAAATAGTAAATACTGGTTATAGAAACTAAAACATTATAATAATTGCATCAAATTAAGGTAAAATAAATTATTTCAGTTTAACACTAGATATAGTCTAGTATCAAGATTATTTTGTATATATGAGAATAATTCAGGTGTTCCTCTAGGGGGAGTGGGATCCAAGGAGTCAGTCCAGGGTGTTTCTGATCCCAAGCTGTTCAGTGGTTGTGGTTTGCCTCTTGGGCATGCTTGGCTTTTTCCTTGTTTCTTTGTTTGTTTGTTTGTTTAGAGTCCATTAATGAGTGAGTACATCCCCTGCTTATCTTTCTGAGTTTGTGATACCTTGCTCAGGAGGATATTCTCCAAATCCATCCAATTGCCTGCAAATTTTAGGATATCATTTTTTCTTACTGCTGAGTAGTACTCCATTGTGTAGATGTACCACAGTTTGTTAATCCATTCTTCAGTTGAGGGACATCTAGGTTGTTTCCAGTTTCTTGTATCAGCTAAATTGTAGAAGCTCCAGAAATTGGTTTAATTCCACACAAAACAATGAATAATCCAATTAGTTTCTTTTATAAATGGAACTCTTTTGCTTTGGGGATATCTATTAGTAATCTCTCCCCAAAAAAACTACTTCAGGCTTTTAGCCAAGGTTTGCTGTCTGCTCATAGTTGATCAATTCTTTCATTGGTTAAAGGTACAACAATTTCTGCTGGGTCTTTTCATGTTGACTGATGAAGTCTTAATTTTACTTTAAAAATCTAATAAAAAATATATGGCACAAAAAAAAGAATAATTCAATACACAGAATTGAAAGACCTGGTTCTTGGAGAAAAATCAACAAGCTAAACAAGCACTTATATTAACTAAACAAAAGGCAGAAGATAATATCTAAATTAACAAAATCAAAAACAAAAGGGGAGACATAAAAATAATGAGGAAATCGAGAGAATCATCAGGTTATACTTCAAAAATCTCAGCTCCACAAACTGGAAATTTCAAAGATATGAAAAAAACTGTGAAAAGATACCAGATAATAAAACTAAATTAAGATCAGATAAACAATTTAAATAGACCTATAACCTCAAAGAAAACATTAAAGTCTCCTTACCCCAAAAATCCCAAGTCAAGATGGTTTCAGTGCAGAATTCTACCAGAATTTCACAGAAGAGCTAATACCAATACTCTTCAAACTGTTCCATATAATAGAAACATAAAGAACATTGAAAAATTCTTTTTATGAAGCTACAGTTACCCTAAAACCCAAACCACACAAAGATGCAACAGAGAATGAAAATTACAAACCAATCTCCCCCATGAACATTGGTGTAAAACTACTCACCAAAATACTGGCAAAGGGAATCCAAGAACACATCTGAAAAATTATCCGCCATGATCAAGTAGGCATCATTCAGAGAAGCATAGATGGCTCAACATATAAAACTATGTCAATGTAATCAAATATATAAACAAACTGAAAGAAAAAATACCACATGATTATTTTATTGGATACCAGAAAAGCCTTTGACAAAAGTCCAATGCCTCCTTATGATAAAAGTCTTGAAGAGATCAAGAATACAGGGAACATACCTAAACATAATGAAGGAAATTTACAGAAATCCTACAGCCACAATAAATGGAAAGAACCTCAAAATGATCCCACTAAAATCAGGAATAAGACAAGGCTTCCCACTCTCCCCATATATATTCAACGTAGTACACCTTGTACTAAATTAAAACAATAAAACAGCAAAAGGAGATCAAGGGGATACAGCTTAGAATAGAGAAAGTCAGACTTTTTCTATTTGCAGATAATATGACAATATACATAAGTGACCCAAAAATTCTACCAGGACACTCTGACAGGTGATAAATACCTTCAGCAATATGGTGGGATTCAATATTAACCTTCCCATACCCCAAAAAAGAATTAGTAGCTCTCTCATGAACAAATAATAAACAGGCTGTGAAAGAAATCAGAGAAACATCAACCTTTACAATAGCCACAAATAATATAAAAAATATGTTGGGGTAACTCTAATCAAGTAAAGGAAAGACTTGTAGGACAGAAACATTAAGTTTTTGAAACAATAAAGTAAAGAAGACATCAGAAAATGGAAAGATCTCCCATGCTCCCAGATAGGTAGGATTAACATATTAAAAATGACAATCTTACCAAAAGCAATCTCCATCATAATTCCCACACAATTCTTCACAGACATAGAACAAACAATACTAAGCTTCACAAGAAACAAAATCCAGGATAAATAAAATAATTCTGTACAATAAAGCAACTTCTGGAGTTATCATTACCCCTGACCTCAAGCTCTACTATAGAGCTATAGTAATAAAAATAATTTGCTATTAACATAAAATTGACATGTGAACCAATGGAAATGAACTGAACATCCTGACACTAACCTGAATACCTATGAACACCTGATTTTTGACAAAGAATCTGAAACTGTACAATGAAAACACAAATGGTGCTGACATAACTGAATATCAACATACAGAAGAATGCAAATAGATCTATATCGATTACCAGGCATAAATACCACACCCAAGTGGATTAAGGACCTCAATATGAACCCAGTCACACTGAACCTGATAGAAGAAAAAGTAGAAAGGAGCTTTGAACACATTGGCACTGGAAACCACTTTTTAAGTATAACACCAGGCACTGAGAGCAACAATTAACAAATGGTACCTCCTGAAACTGAGATGCTTCTTAAGACAAAGGACTCAATCAATAAGACAAAAAGACAGCCTACTTAATGGGAAACAATCTTCACCAACCCTACAACTGATAGAGGGCTAATCTCTAAAATATATATAGAACTCATGAAACTAGATATCAAATACCAAATAATTTTTAAAAGGCGGTACATATCTAAACTGAAAATTCCCACAGAAGAATCTCAAATGGCTGAAAGACATTTAAAAAATTACTCAACATCAGGAGAATGGAAATCAAAATGACTCTGTGATAGCATATTACAACGGTCAGAAAGGCTAAGATCAAAAACACTTATGACAGCTTATTTTGGAGACGATGTCTATCAAGGGGAATACTCCTCCACTGTTGGTGGGAGTGCAAAGTTTTACAGGCACTTTGAAAACCATGATAGCAATGTCTCTGAAGTTTGAGAATCAATCTACCTTAAGACCCTTGATACCACTCTTGGGCATATGCTGGAGAGATGCTCAATCATATCACAAGGACACATGTTCAACCACATTTATTGCATCATTATTCCCAATATCCATAATCTGGCAAGAGTCTAGATGTTCCTCAGTTGAATAATGGTTTAAGAAAATGTGGTGCTTATAAGCAGTGGAGTATTACTCAGCCTAGCAGGACAGGCCCATAGGGCTAATTTAATTGGCCCAAACCAGTTGCCAAGGCATGAACATAATGTACTTTCTTACGAGACAACCTGAAGTCTGCCTTGGGCCTAACAAAAGCCACTGCCCAGAGTTCCTGAGAGCTTGGAATCTGCCTAGTAACAGGCACTGTCATATCTCCTGATTGTGCCCAGCCAATAAGGGATGGCCATGCACTATCACCAGATCTTGACACAGCCTGGGTGCTGGGAGCAGGGTAAATAAGACTTTCCCCATTGCTGAATAAATGAGTTAGTCATTGTTTTTTAATTGACTTTCAGGATCTGTGTTATTGACTCCATGTCTTTACATCCCTTCCCCTCAGGGAACTTTTAATGACCAACTAAGTAGTAAAAAAACTATGGCTTCATGAAAATTGCAGGCAAATGTATGGAACTAAAAAAAATATTACCCTGATGGGGCAGAACTAGGAATAGATCATGCACTAGGGGCAGATCCTGATCCCACTGTCACAGACCCCTTAAACAGACTAAAATGCACACTCTCTCCCTTATGCAGAGATTCTAGTCTGGTTCCATGCAGGCTCCATAGCTGTCAGTCTAAAGTTTGTGAGTTCCCAATAGCTTTGGTCATTTGTCTCTGTAGATTTTCCCTTCATGATCTTGACCTCACCCCTTCCCCTTGCTCAAATAATTCTTCTCTTTGAGTGGACTCCCAGAGTTCAGCTTGGTGCTTACAAGATGGAAGCTTTTATCAGTTACTGGATAAAGGCTCTATGATGACAGTGTATCCATCAATCTGATGATAGCAGTGTAGGCCAATTCATGTACCCTCTCTACTATTGCTAGTAGATTATACTGCGAATCATCATTGTGTATTCCTGGGCCTTATTCTATCACCAGGTTTCTCCCCAACTCCATGAAGTCTCAGTCTACAAACACATCTTTTTCATTGTTTTCCCACTCCATCCCCACTAGAGCTCAACTACCCTATTCCCTATTCTTACTCTCATTTCCCATATCCTTTCCAATGACTCCCTTCACACTCAATTTATTCAGGATATCCCATTTATTTTCCCTTCGGTGGGTGATCCATGCATCCCTCTTAAAGTGGTTCTTAGATAGATTCTTTGGCGCTGGTTCTAGTCTGGCTACCCTTTTGATTCATATCTACCATCCACTTATGAGTGAGTAGATATTATGTTTGTTTTACTGACTCTGGGACACTTTGCACAATCTTGATGCAGGGGAGAGGGGTTTGGACCTGCCTCAACTGAATGTACCAGGCATTGCCGACTCCCAATTGGAGGCATACCTTTTTGACAGAAGGGATGGAGGATGCATCTGAGGAAAGTCTGGAGGGAACAAGAGGAGGAATGATGGAGATCTGTGGTTGGTATATCAAATGAATAAATTTTTTTTAAAAAAACAGGAGACTGAGAGTGGCAGGAAAAAATAATAATTCAATATTTCAATATACCTCCATGTTTGTTCTAAGCAAAGAAAAAACTCAGGAGATAATAAGAGAAGCCTTAAATTTAGTCATGGCTTCTCTTAACAATGCTTAACTGGTATTAAATTATTTTCCATGGCAGAGAATTTCTCAAAGAGATATTGCCTTACTTACTTTCCTATTGTTATGGTAAACCACCATGCCAATAGCATCATATATATTTATAAATCTGGTTTGGGAAGGCTTACAATTCCAGAGGGTTAGATTCCATGACCAGCACATAGCATCAGAAAGTCAAGCATGATGATGAAGCAGGATCTGAGCTTTTATAGTGAAAACCAACCAGAAATGAGGGAAGAATAGAGGGAAGCAGACAGACACAGAGAGAATCAGAGACAGAGAGAAAATGGCTCATATCTTTTGAGTGGGGGCATTCTCATTCAAACCACAGGCGTTTATTTTCCTATATTTTTCCCATTTTTTTACTTTTAAAAGTTTTCCACGTCTACTACTGCACCCCCTTCCACCACTCCTTCCAGGCCCTCCCAGTCCTCCCTCAGCCTCCCTACCCCATATCCAAATCCATTTTCTCAAGGAGTCCCAGTTTAGTTTGGCATAGTTGAGGTAGTTCCAAGTCCCACAGCCCAGTGTTAAAGCTGAGTTAGTTGTTCCTCTTCATTTAGTTTTATGTTGTCTGTTGGCTTGTTATTTATTGTCTTTATCATATATAGAAATTTCCCCTATATTCCTGATCTCTCCAGGACTTTTATCATGAAGGAGTTTGAATTTTGTCAAAGGCTTTTTCGGCATCTAAGGAGATAATCATATGGTTTTGGGGTTTTTTTTCAGGTTTTTTATATGATAGATGACGTTGACAGTTTTTCATATGTTAAACCATCCCTACATTTCTGGAATGAACCCTGCTTCGTCATGCTAAATAATTTTTTTTTAAAATATGTTCTTGAATACAGTTTGTCATTATTGTATTGAGTGTTTTGGTGAGCAAGATTGTTCTGTAATTCTCTGTCTTTGTTGCATCTTTGAGTAGCTTAGGTATCAGGGTGAATGTACTTCATAAGAAGACTTTAGCAATGTTCATTCAGTTTCAGTTGTATGAAACAGTTTGAGGAGTATTGGTATTAGTTCTTCTTTGAATGTCTGGTTGAACTCTGCACTGAACCCATCTAGCTCTGAGCCTTTTTTGCTTGGAAGCCTTTTAATAACAGCTTCAATTTCCTTAGTTGTTATAGGTCTCTTTAAGTTATTTATCTGATCTTGAGTTAATTTTGTTAACCAGTACCTGTCTAGAAAGGTGTTTGTTTCATTAGGTTTTCCAATTTAGTGGAGTAGAGCTTTTCCAAGTATGACCTAATGATTCTCTAGATTTCCTGCATGTCTGTTGTTATGTCCCCCTTTTCATTTCTGAATCAGTTAATTTGGATATTCTCTTTCTGCCTTTTAGTTAGTTTTTAAGGGTTTGTTTATCTTGTTAACTTTCTCAGAGAACCAACTCTTTGATTCATTGATTCTTCAAAAATTCCTGAAAACTAATTATTTTGTTAGAGACAATTTCTTATCAATATCATTTGTTCAAAATGGTTCATAAAAGAAGGCATCTGCATAATAAAAATATCCAAACACTTATTTTTTTTCCCTATGTGTATGCCATTCCACATAGTCTAGTCTCTTGTCTAGTCTCTTTCTCTTCACTGACAAAATTTTGGTGACTATCACCCCTTTTAAGACTTTTCCTGTGATTAACAAACCTGATGATCTTGTCTTCATAACTCAGTCTCCCACATGAAGTCCAGATTAACTGTTTTAAATTGAGCTGCATCTTGTTCCCTCTTTTGTCTAAGACCAGCATGCTTACTTATTAAATGAGGAATTAAACTTAAGTGTAAACATGGTTTGCAAATTTCCCATGTAATTTTGCAGTTGCTACTCTTGCTTTTTATATAAGCTATTTGGCAGTTTTACAAAAATAATTAAGGCTTTCTCATTTCTGTATCAAAAGCTATCCAAACTATGCAGCTCAGTTTCAAATCCTTGGCCATTGTCATCCATATATTCTGGATAAGGGTAAGTGCTAATGATTTTCCCATTTTTTCAGAGTAACTCACAACTAATATAGTGGTCCTAATGTTAATTTTGCTGAACATGATCTGTAGTCCTATGCACTTGGAATATCGATATATTTTTTTTTTAATTTTACAGCAACATTCTCAAACAAAAAGTTAGTTATGGCTAACATAGGAAGATATAAAAATAAATTAATACTTTGATAATCATGATAAGTCTTCTCATCAAACCAAAACTCTACTTTTTAGTTAATCAATACCTTGTAATTTGATTTAGATACAGTTGAGTTTTCCTTTTTATAAAGCAATCTTATATTGTTCATAATGCGGTAACACAATTTTTATTACCAAATAGAGGTATAATATTATGATACATAGTGAGTATTTAAAATCACCTAATATTTTGTGTCATCATATACTTAGGACAAGTTCAATGTTAACTGTATTACCAGAAAGTTACTTACACAACAAAATAGTTACTTTTTTTCTAGTATTAAATTGTGGAAAGGGTAATGTCCTGGATGTAATAGTATAAGAATTAGATGTAATATATTTTGCACTGAAGTGCCCAGTACAAAGAAAATCACAATAAATTGTAACTATCAGCAACTACAATTAGAAAACACTATTATGAAGCTAGGCTCAATATTGTTTAAGAAATTATATGAGTCAGAGAAAAATACATTTAGTTAATTATTCTTTTTCTCCATTATTCTCCTGTGTCAACAGTTTAATTTACCACTTTGTTGCATTTGAAGATGCTTTTCCTTAAGTCAAATAACTTTTATACAATAAATAAATGCATGTAAGTCGAAATTCTGAAAATACACTCCCAAGATTGGTTTCCTTGCAACCACATAATTACAACTGTCAAATCCTATTTCTCCAGTGTTAAGTGCAAGCTCACTGGTAATGACCCCTACCCGTGAGTAATTAACTCCCTCTGATCTTGGTGTCAGAATTTCTGGCTGGTGTGCGCTAATGCGAAATTCACTGCTACAAAAGATGCAGCAAAGTGAAAACACAAACAGACTCTTAAGAGAACAAAATCCCAGCAGGCTAAAGTTCTAAAATAATTTACCTGCTGGCAGATCCAATAAACCTGCTGATTATTGGCCACTCTCCCCAAACCCTGCTGTGGCTTACCTACTCAAGAGAACAGGCTGCTGTTCAAAGTGATTGCTAATAGTTTGTGGCAAGGATATAGCAGTTGTGGCTTATTATTGCTATCAGTAAAATGATGAGAGCAGTTACTATTTGCCTGGAAATAAAATGAAGGATCAGAATGTATTTTCAAGAGTATTTTGTACTGTATAATCCCTTTCAAGAGAAAGCCTAAATCCTATGGAGTCATGTTTATCTGCTAGCATTGCACAGCAAAGATTTTGTTTTTTCTTCTATTAATTTACCTAAAATATTTTCTTTAAAAAGCTGACTCTTAAGTTTTTTGGAAATGTGGCTTTAAGCCTGGATTTAATGGACTGCATTATTGATGAGCAGGAAAATTATTAACAGACATTAGGAGTTAAAAGCATATATCACAAATTCAGTTACTAAGTTTGTGAAATTGTAGACACATGGGAATAGATTGATATTTCCTCACTTTGTGATATTATATGTTATTAATATACTGTTCCTTCTCATAAAATTGACCACAGAAAGAATCTCCTTTGTCTCTTGTACATTTAAAAATATAATAAAAAATGCATTGTCAATTTGTAGATTTCTGACTTCAAAATCATATTCTTGCATTTTCTGTGTTCGTGTCAATGCCACGTTGATATCTGTTTGAAAAGATGTGATAAATAATGAAACTTATAAAAATGATGTGAAATACTTGACATAAGGAGATTTTGAAAGTAGATGGTAAGTTAATAAGCTTCCTAAAGCATGAAGAAGTATGAAAGGTCCCTTCCTTGCACTTGGATTCTCTAGTTCCCCCTGGAATAGCACTAGATCATCAAACATGGTTTGGCTTGGATATGTGAGAATCAATTTTGCTAGTATCCCTTCACAATGTAAGTGACATCACCCACATAATACTTTTGTTCTTCCAGAGAAACTGTCATAGTGGTAGAAGCTAAAAGTCCTGCTGCAAAGTACAGACTCTCCTTCAATTGTGATATAAATCCATGTGTTGCATTTAAATGCCTTCTATATCACCCCCACCACTTACAGTTATTATGATGTTAGAGCATCATTAGAGTGTATTCGTAAGTGTAGATCAATTAAGCAAACTGAGAAGAGCTTTGAATCTAAAGAACTCTAAGACTTAAGATAGGCTTCTGTGTTATATTCTACTCTTTCTTTCTTTTTTATTATGAGTAAATTCACATTTTCTAACCGTGTATATCCTTATTCAAGGTTGCTTCCCCCTCTCAACCCCTCCAGTCACTCTCTCTTCTCCACTAAAAGGAAATACTAAAAACAAACAACAACAAAAACCTTAATATCCTGATTGAATGAATTCTACTAAATGTTAAAATACTCTTTGTACATTTGTTCTTATTTTTAGCTTTTAGTTGTCATTACATGAATATCATTCTAATTAAGAGTAATCTTGTTGCAGTTTGACCTACAGTCATTTTGTCAGATTTGTCCTCGGATTTGCTGATTGCCATTGTTCTATGTTAACTAGGCCAAGTATCAAATGCCAACTGCTATTTATTCAAGGAAAATTTATAACATGGAGCTTTGCTTCTGTTTATTTTTCTTAGAAGCAAGTAAGACTTCTCTGGAGAATTCATTTTCAACATTTGACTTTTAGTCATTTACAACCATTGTGTGCAGTCCAGAATTATATATGTTGTTAAAACTAAGCAAAACTAGCCTTCCTGTTTTGCAAGACACAATGAAGAGTCTTGCATATGCAGAGTCCTAATTGTCTAAGAGACTTAGGATTCAGTAACTTCATGCTCTGCAACCTTCTATTATTGGGGATGACAGTGGTGCTTCCATAAAACATATCTTTCCCTGCCACTTGATTTTCATAATTATTAATAGATGTTCTTTTATCTATTTCAAATTATAGAAAAGTAATTATTCACTCTAAATGATATATGAGGAAAGTCGCTTTCATAATTTTAAATTATAACATTCAAGGCTCTTGTTAGGAATTCAGTCATAAACAGTAACACACACTCATATTTCATTTGTTTAAAATATCTATAAGAAATTATATTATGTATGAAAATGATGCAGAATGATATTTACAAACAAAAAGTTTAATGTTGATGCTAAATACAATATGAGTATCATTTATTAATGAGCTATGAACTATGAAGCCATGTTTTTTTTTATCATGAATAAATAAATCACATTTTCTATCCTTGTTATCCTTATTCAAAGTCCCTTCCCCCTCCCACCACATCAGGTCATTCTCTCTTATTTTACTTTTAATTTACTCTCTCTCTCTCTCTCTCTCTCTCTCTCTCTCTCTCTCTCTCTCTCTCTCTCTCCTCTCTCTGTCTAGTGTTCATATACAGAACTTGGCATATGGAGGTCATAGGACAACATTGTCCATTTGGTTCTCTGTCTCTTTCCACCATATGGGGACCAAGTTATTGAAATCCTGGGTGAGCTAACACAGGCCCAGAAAGATAGACATAGCATGTACTCACTCATCAGTGGATTTTACACATAAAGCAAAGAATATCCAAGCTGTAAAGCATAACCACCAAACAGCTAGGTAGCAGGGGAAATTAAAAACAGAAATTCAGGGATCTCCCTGGGAAGGAAAAATAGAGATCTCCTAAGTAAATTGGAATCATAACAAGTATTGACCATAGAGATATGGGAACAAATCATGAGTGTAGGAGATGGTTGAGTGAGAGGAGCAACAATGTGGGAGATAAAGGAGATGGATATTTTGATAGAGGGAGCCACTATGGGGTTGGAAAGAGGTGGGGTGCTAGGGAAAACTCCAAGAACCCACAGGATGTCCCTGGCTATGACTCCAACCAATAGTGGAGGGAGTGCCTAAACAGGATATCTCCTATAATCAAATGAATGACCATCCTAAGTGTCACTATAGAACCTTCATCCAGCAATGAATAGAGGCAGAAACAGAGATCTGTAGCTAAGAACCATGTCCAGCTGCAGATCCAGCTGAATAGAGAGGGAGGAGAGTATATATGAATAAAAGGATTTGGGGTCAAAGGGGAGAACCACAGATGGCTGGCTAGAGCTTTTGAGAGCTCACTGGATCAGAAACAGCCACTGAGAAACCTTCAGGGAATGGGACTAAACCTTCCAAAGATAGATGACAGTCGAAAGGTATGGGCAGTATGTGGATCCTCTTAAAGTAGAATCAGATTATGTTCCTGTGCATGAACAGACATCTCAGAGCCCATTTCCTACAAAGGAACACCTAACTCAGCCTTAATACCAGGATGAGGGAATCTGACTTACCTCAAATGAATACACCTGACTGGACTGACCCAACTTTGGACTCCTTGCCCACCAGGAGATGCAGTGTGAGGGAGGGTGAGGAAGGACTGGGAGGAGGGAAGGGAGGGTGAGCAGGAATATACATAGAAGAAAAAACTTTTTAAATAAATAAATAGAAAGAAAGAAATCAGGTGACCAGGATTGATGACAAGGGCTTTTATTCACTGAGATATTTGGAAAGACATGTCTGATTTTAAATAATTTAAGAAATACTGCTTTTCCTTCTATTTAGGTGTTAAATTTATATATCTCTCTCACTTAAAATGAGTCTCAATGCAGTCCTATGTCCTTCTGTTCCATCATACTAATTCTACCTTACTAAGAGATTGCCTTTCCTTCCATCACAACAACAAGCCACCCTGGAATAGGCTTCTCTTCAGCATATCCACTGCGATTTGACTGCAAGCTTTATCATTAGCCCCTGACCGTGAGCTGTCTGTCTGTCTAATGACAGTTGTGCCCCTATGGTGTCTATTTGCCCCACTAGGACTGTCTTAGAAATTACTCTAATTGCATATCCTCAAGGCCTCTCATCTATTTTGTAAAAGTTTTCTTAAGTAGTATATCTTTAGTTTTGTTGTATTTATTGAACATCTATTTAATGTCACATAGGAGATCTATTTTGAGTATTATTGAATGATGTGAAAATCCTCATCACCTGTGAAGATGAGGCTGTCACAGTCTTTTGGGCGATGAGGAATTGATGAGAAATAAAGGTATGTGGATATTTAGTTTCTCTTTTTAGTAGGCTAAAGGAAGTTAGGTAAGGTAATTTTTTATGGCTGACTTACCCTGTCACAGACCAGGAAGAGAAAATCATAGGAAATATGTGATGAGATGTTTATCCTCAAACTATTTCTTTACAATCTGCAACCAAAGTGGAAACACAAAGTGGTACCATGAACATCAGCCATTCATTTGTTTGTTTTGAATATTTCTAAGTCTGGAAGTCTTAGTTATTCATGTTGAAAATTTTGGCTTAAATTTCTAATGTATAATTGTCTTCATTAAATAATACATTAAACTATACTGATAGAATTAAATATAAAATACTTTCATTTAAAAATAATGTTGCTAAGGCTGTCTATTTTGCTTGGCTAGGAAAATACTTTAATGATACAAAAGCTTAGAGATAAACTGTAGACAGCTTTTTTCTTTTTAAATTAAATAAAATAAAATAGGACAAAAAAACTCCCCAAACATTTCAGAACAGGACAATATAAATAAGCAGAAGGTCTAGAATAAAGATTAAAATAATCCAAACAATCATAAATATATAGGATTTTGTATAATTGTCCTTATCTGTATTAGAAGCCACACAAGTCTAGGCTGATATTAATAAGATAAGAAACAATTACATTTATGAACTAATGATAAAAGTGGTGAGGAAGCTTATTTCTATGATAAAATTTAAAGAAGAAATTTCAGAAACAACAACAAAAAAATTATCTTATTTCTTCTTTCCAATAATATTAACACCTAACCACTATAAAATCATGATATTATAGAACATACTAGCAATAAGATCTTATGACATTTGTACTTTCATAACAATAAAAGACTGTTATGAAAACTTATTTAACATAAGTCAAAATAATGTAGTAGGAACATTTTTATTTTCATTTTTAAAATTTCTGTGTGTATGTGTGTGTGTCTGTCTGTGCGTGTGTGTGTGTGTGTGTGTTTGTGTGTGTGTGTGTGTGAATCAGAGAGAGAGAGGGAGAGAGAGAAGGAGAAGTGCCCATGTTAGGACACATATATAGTAAAGTAGGAATTATTCATTAGCAACTGATTATATAAAAAGATTATTACTTATTAATGGTTTACATGAAACATTCACTGATACATAGATTGAAAATTAGGACAATTCCTGGAAAGTTGGACTGGTCCACGTAGCTACTGAGTGATTCAGATCCTTTCTCCAAGAGCACAGGGAACAAAAAGGAAGGAGAAACTGTGTGCTCAGGGTTTTGACTGACCTGGCCATGTCCCATACATGGGTCCTCAAGACCAAAAGACCACACCTTTAGGTCAAGGTGAATAACACCTGATGCTCACTACAATACAGAGAACAGAGAACAAATAACAGGAGAAGATTCTTTCCTTCTACCTTCATGGGGCTTCTACATTGTCATTTTTTCGCATGGCAAAAGAAAGCCTGAGAAAATATTTTTAACACAGAATTAAGTCATCTACACCTTTATTTTCTATAATTAATAGACAGCATTTATGATTGAAACATAAAGATATATTAGGACAAGCATGTACATAGGAAGAAGGCTACAGACAGGCAAAACATCTATTGTTAATGTATTTCCATGTTTTATTGTAAACTGCTTATATTTATCTTATTATATAAATATATGTAGATAGATAACACAAGTGCATATATTGATACATGTATATATTTGACAAATGTATAACTCCTTCTACTAATATGATACCTCCTTGTCTGTCTTTGGACACATTTCATGTACCTTAAAAATAAAAATATTAATCATAAGGCTAATTTAAACATTTTATTGTAGCTGGTTTATGATTTGCTATTTTTCCATGACTTCGTAATATTTTAAAAAAATAATTGTCAAAGAATTAAGAATAAAACCTTCAAAATCACATTACCTAATAAACTTAGAGTTCTTATTTACTTTAAAAATATTTTATTTAAGTTCTTATTTACTTAGTTTCTTTAAGTTCTTACGTGCATTTTTCTTTAAGCAAAGAAATCTCAGTGGAGTTTGCTTTTTCCATTTTTAAACTGATATAAAATAGCATTACCTTTATGAAATTCTTTGAAGGAAATTAAGGAACATAAAGCAATTAGCGTAGCTCTTGGCATACGGCTAGCTTTCTGTGAGCAATAATTGCTATTATACGTGCAAAAAGTTAGTTTTAAAGTATAACAATAAAAACATTTTAATTTATATTTTGAATTTGTTGTCTTAATGCAGGCATCTAGGTTTTTTATTTAGGGAGACATATTTAGGTAATTTAAATTTAATCATTTCAAATTTTGAGTAATCTAAGAATAGCTCTCTTTTGATATCCCATTTAAATAATTATAGGTTAAGGAAAGTGTGTGTGTTGTTAAATGAGGATTTAATGAAGTTTTCCTATCTTTACTATTTAAATATATCTTTGAAAATCTTATTCACCCATACAATTTAGGTCACACTCAGTCTTTCCCCTCTTCTTCTCTCCTCCATCCCTGTCATGCCCCTCTCTTTCCTATAAGCCCCTTCTCATATGTATGTGCTTTGGCTTGGTTTGTGAAAAATTGTGTTTATCTGGGGTAGCTGTGTAACATCTAGGTTTGGAGCTGTCCAATACATTCTGGTAAGCTCACATTTTAATTCATCTCTGAACACAATTATTCCTCTTAAGCTATTATTAATCAATAGCCAATATTTTAGCAAGAGGGTCTAGGACACTATGACACAGTCCAGCATAACTGACTGATTTTGATAGACTCTGCTCTGTACAGGTCCATACTGGCAATTGTTGCTGTTATGAGTTCTTAAGTGCAACAGCTATATCACACTTGTTTTCTAGCCTTCCCCCTTTACTTCCAATTCTTACATTTTTTCCCCCACACACTTTATGCTTGGAGGAGCTAGGATAAATACTCTCTATACTGTTGCATATTTAAACATCCCTTATTCTCAGCCTTGTGAGCAGCTGAAAGTAAGACATAGTCATCCCTGTTCATTGTTAAGAGATATTTCTCTAGCTGAGTCTGATAGGAGTTGTCGTCTCCCAGTATAAACATTTAGTTACATAACACTAATACCCCCATCCCGGTACTATGACCCCCTTGTTCTATTGTTTGCTCATGGGATTGATGATACCTGACATAAATAAGCTGATATTATAGTAAGTACATGAGCTTCAGAGCTGGGTAAGAACTCTGATGCCTTTTACCCCCAGCAGGTTGCAGAGTACCTTCTGATGTTTTGAATGCCAGCCATTAGGAATCTTACTACAACAGTTTTAGTTTCTATGTCTTACAACCAAGATGGGTAGCATCTTTGACATTATAGCTATATTACCTCATATTAGTAAACACTCAAGAGGAATAAAAAGAGCTTGAAGCATTCATCTGACAATGAATGACTAAAAGGAGATATCTTAGCTATCTTTCATCCAACACTGGATTATTTTTTTTTATAATACATTGTTCGTAGAAGAAGCATTATTTGGCAATAAAAAATATGTCACTTTAAACTTTGATTTTTAACATTGTAATAAGTAACAAATCATAAGGTGCTGTAGTGCTTTTTTCAGCTTTGTAATTTTTTTGTTTATTGAAAATAGATTTTTTTCTCATACATCATATCCTAATTAAAGTTTCCCCTCCCTTTAATCCTACAAGTCCCTTGTTGCTGTCTCCTAGAAACTGTTTTTTTTTTATTATGTTTTGAAAATCAATACCAAACTTTATATAAAAAAGCCAAACATCCAGGATAGCTTTTAAAAAATACAGTAATAAAACTTCTCTTTTCTCTAAAATACATGAAACATAAAAAATAAAATCCAAAGCTCCCCAAGCCAGGTTAGATTCAGCTACAGATGAATAAAGCACAGTAGGTCACAGCTAATGCCTATGGATACAATATGGTCACCACAAATTAATTTTTGATAAGCAACCTTTCTACAGTCAAACCAGAAGGTGTGTGTTTGTGTATGTGTGTATGTTTGTGTGTGTTTAATCACTTTATTCACTCATCATCTTTCAATGAAATATACTCTATCTTCGCCATCATTTCTCCCTCAAGTTCTTTGTCTCTCCATCCCATCTCCTTTCCCTTGCTTAAACCTTCCCTATCCACAGCATTTCTGCTCTCTACTCTCATATCACTTAACAATAACACTCTCCCCTCCATTAAGCATTTACTTCTCAATAGTTATGTTCAACCTTTTTGGCTTCATTAGATACTCCTAAAGTAAATACTTTATATACTCCTAAAAAAAATCTAAATATTTAAAACTGCAGTGAAATATGAAAGAGAACACACTGTATTTTTCTGTCTGGATCTAAGTGACATTGTTCTGCATATTATAGTTTATATGAAGAGAGAAACCTAAAATTCAAATGTCGAGGCCACCATTCTCAATATGATACTGTTACAAAGCATAATACTTTAATTAATAAGTAAGACGTGATGATAAGGCTGTCATAGTGATTTTAGGTCTTTGGAAGAGACACCAGTGGGTTTACTAGCTGCTTTTTCATTGATATAGTGGACCTATGACATTCTGTTTCTAAGAGAATGATCACAATTCCATCATGCTACCACTAGATCTCAAACTTTCAGCATCTAGACCTGAAAGAAAAAAAAATACTTAGAAGCCACATAATATAATGATAATTTTCACATCAGACTCAACAACTAATTAAGGCAATAATTACTCCATGTTGTCTTCAGTATCACAGTTCCTTCTTCTGTGAGGAATTCTTAAACATTTCAATTAGAAGAAATGTGTTTCCAGCATGTTTCTTGAACTACAGGGAAGAATTTCAATATGATTCCAAATTCTTCTCATACATTTGTTATCCATAGAGTTGGTGAAGTGATTGCATTTGGTAATTTGAGTGTTGTAAGAAGTTTCTGGCATAGACTTTCAGGCCTAGCCCAGAGGTTTGGACCCACTCTCAGCTCCACTTCCACTTAGGCCTAAATAATCACATAGATGCTTACATTAATTACTCTCTGCTTGCTGATGGACTTGGGGCCCAGGCATATAACTTGCTAACTCTTAATTCTTAAACTAACCCATGATTCTTATTCAGTCATGCAGCTTGGCTCAGTACCTTTTCTCAGAGCAGCATCATTGTACACTGCATCTGCTGCCATCTCCTGGTGTCTCTTTGGTGTCTCTGTACTCTCTGCTCTACTCTCCCTGTTCCCAGAGTTTTCTTAGTCTGGTAGCCCCACCCACACTTCCTGTCTGCATCTGGCCTATCAGCTTTTTATTAAATCAGTAGGAAGAACAAATATTTACAATGTACCAGAACATAGTCCAATAGCACTTAGCTAAGGATTAAGTGAATTGATTCTCTTTAAAAAAATTAAAACATTTATGATTCTCAATAAAAGTGTTTTAAAAAACCACAAAAATGTTTCACAAGGCAAAAAATGTTTTTCAGTCATTATGACTTAATTTAATTACCACTTAATTCTTAGAAGCTTCACTGTACATGCTTAACAGTTCTTGTCTAGCTAAAGTAATGAAGTAGATATGTCTTTTCATGAATACCAACAGGTCTGAATGGCTCTGGCTTTTGAGCTTCCTTCTGGGGCCTGATGTGATGTGAACTGGGCAATCTGGCACAGGCCTAAGTAAAACAAAAATAGGAACAATGAACAAACCTATAGAAGATCATTCTTACATTTGCAGACACTTCCTCTGATGAGGGAGACTTATGTCTCTAAATAGAAAAGTAGGTTATTTCTACTTACAAAGTTGAATTTGCAGGAAATAAGTACTTGAGTTTTTAGTTCTATCAAACTGCCAGTGTGCCCCATATTTCAGTTTTTTGGATCATTTGAGTTCCCAACCAAAGCACTGATTTTGACTAAAGTAGTACTGGGAAGTGGAGAATTAAATTTGCATTTAAATTAAGGCAGCTGCACCATTAGACTCTTAGTCTGGTTTCCCAAAATCTCAGTTCCACAACTGAAGAAGGCATGTTCCTCTGGGACAGTAAGCTTTTTGCTCACTGATTTAAGCTAATGGTAAGGGAGTAAAGTCCTAAGTATATATCTTTCTTTCCTCAACTGCTTGAGAGTTCTTAAAGCTGTCAATTAGTTTCATTATGATAGGCACTGCTCATCATCCATCCATCCATCCGTCCATCTGTCAGTCCATCTATTATCCATCTAGCTACCATCTATTTTTCTATCTTCTAGCATCTATTTGGCTATCAATTCATCCATGTATATATCTATAGAGCTGTGAGCTTATAGATAGATATAGTTTTCTGTCTCTTTCTCTCCAAAACAGTTATACACACCACACACACACACACACACACACACACACACACACACACACACACTCCTCTCAGATGTATATCCCAAGGTAGACTGGCATCATTAGATGGCCCAAGCTGACTGACCTTAAACTCATGTAATTCTTCCTGCCTCAGGCTCACAAGTGGTAAGATTAAAGGTCCATATCACAATGCTCAGATAGGTATGCATCTTTATTCTGGGTAATGTTCAGTCAAGCAAATGCAGTCTTCAATGACTATGCGGTTATAACTACAGAAGATGATATAATCAATTGCTACTGGAAACTAGAAGTAGCTCCATTACCAATGCAAAGACACCCATTATTGCTTTAGAAAGAGATCAATCAATTTTAGATATATGGCTATCAGTTGAAAAATATGCCATGTCACTTACTTTACAAGAAGAAATATATAGCCCTTCTCACTAAAGCTTTTCAATGGGCTCAAGGCTTTCAATAATTTTCATAGCTTGTTTTATCAAACTAAAAATTTAAAATAACCTTAATTACAAATTTTGTGTTGAATATGAAGTTTTTAATCATTCTTTTTGAAGGACAATGTCATATTTAACTTTTAATTTTTGCTAGGTCTTTGAAAAATAATTTCAATATTAATTGGGTACAATTTAATTTTTTCTCTTTTTCAACTAAAGCTTTTGACGTCATGTCTAGAAACTGTTTTTTTCTGAGTCCTCAAGATTTTATCCTGTGTTTTGTAAATATTTTATAATCTCATATAACTGTCTATGATCTACAAGGCACCCTTTTTTTAAGAGGTATTGTTTTAGGGTGATCTCATGTTTGTGTGCGTGTGTGTGTGTGTGTGTGTGTGTGTGTGTGTGTGTGTGTGTTTGTAAAACTTCCAGAAAAAAACTGCTGAAATTAACTTTGTTAATTTCATTGGATAGTTAAAGTAAATTTAGAGACCCATCATGAGTTACTTTTATTTTTGCTTATATTTAAAATACAAACATATCTTAAAAATCTATTCTAGTAATCGCTGTGTTAACTCATCCACATCTTCAGAGACACATGTAGTAATTTAGAATATTCATTAGGCATAATTTCCCCTTTTCACTTGCAAACAGATAATCAGGAAGAGCAGCCTTGCATGGATAATTTTCCTTAAGGATGATGTGTTCAAATGTGTAAACATAACCTTCTGCAATTATGCTTTAACTTGTGCTCTTTAAAGTTTGTCTTAGAGGTTGACAAGATATTGTAAAAATATTTTGCATTCATGTTACTTTACTTTGTAACAAAATATCAAATGAAGGGTAAAAATGAGAACAATGATCATTTCTCACAAACTATTTTTCCTATAACTACTTCTAGTCATCATCTAAGTATGAGATCAAAAATTAACCACTCATTTAATAGTCTCTTTGAATTTCTGCCCCCTGCTTTTTTACTCTTTATGAAATTCCTTCCTTCTTTTTTTTTTTTGTTTGTCTTTGTTACTTTTCTCTTTGCAACTTGAAAGTATTATCACTGAAGTAATTGAATTATTGGAATAGAAGAAACCTTTGTGCATCTCTACATCAACATGTATTCTGCAGATAAGTGAGTGCTTCTTTTAAGGTTGAGGATTGAATGATTTTTTTTGAAACCTGACACAAATATTTTTTTCAAGAGTAATATAATGAATTTATGACAGCTAGCACTAGATGATGAAATACCTAAAATGCTCAAGGAAAAAACACAAATGATTTTATATATAATATGCCTATGCTGATGAAATGCTATATAGTCTATGTCCAGACAATATAGTGAAAACTCTTTATAGCTCATTTTTGTTGCTACCCTTTAATGGTATTTTGAAGAACAAATTTTTAATTTAATTCTGTAACTAAGAGTGTTTTGTACTTCACAGTTTTGATATGGGACATAAGAACTCAGATAAATAAGATTTAAGAAAGATTTGGTTTTCTTTGGTAGTTTAGAGTGTATCCAAAGACAGAATTTGAAAAGTGCACTGTCACCATAAGCAATAAAAACAAACAAACAAATAAAAATATCTTAACCATTTTCTGCTATCTTATTACTTTCTGAACAAATGAAGCAACCTATAGAGTTGAAAGTTCCTGCTGGATGCCTATAGTCTTTTCTCTTATTGAGTCGCTGTGATACAGCATGCTGCACCTATTTAGATTAATTATGATTGAATTTAAAAGCTGAGCTGGTTGAATTGGTTCATCATTTAATTAAGATGGAGACAAATTAATTGTTTTTATGGGTTTGCTTTTTGAAAGCCTGTGAGTTTCTGATTATTAGCTAAGTTTGCAAGTGTTACCATTTACAAATTTGAACTTCAAGAAGAAAACTTAACTGCTTCATGATACCAGAAATTTTCTTTTTAAAGAAGAAACTTTATCTTTTTTTATTTTTCAAGTCTGTAAGACATATCACACATATTTTAGAGACAAACATTTTTTAATATAAAAACTTTGGCAACCCTTCCTACTACCATTACCATGACCATCACCAACACACATACTACACACACACACACACACACACACACATACAATCATGTACAATATCTTAAATGAAATCAATGTACTTGTTTGATATATTTTTCTGCCTTTTTTTGGATAGACCCTGGAGGAGTATAGACTGACAACTAATCCACAAAGAGAGGTACGTAGAAACATAAGCAGGGGGGATTAATGAAATCAAAGGTATCCATCAAATTCCTCCCTAGTAAATCAGGGAATCATATGAAGAGGAAACAGAAAGATTCTAAGAGCCAAAGGGGATGAAGGATATCTGGAAACCATGGCCCTTTGAATCAATTTAACTTATGAACTCAGAAAGGCTGAAGCAGAAAGCATAGGGCATGCATAGGTGTTGCCAGGTTCTCTCCATATATATTACAGCTTTTAGCTTAGTATTATCACAGGACTTCCTGGGTGGAGGAGGGTGGTCGAGAGGAACTGGGTGGAGTAGAGGGAGGGGGAGCTATTATAAGGATGTTCTGCATGAGAAAAGACTCAATTGTCAATACAATAATTTCCATATTAATGTCCCCATTTTGTTCTCTTCTAGGGTCATGTCAATCTATTACCATAGCCAGATACTTAAACCAGTTTATTTATTTCAGATAATATTTTAGAGCAGTCCCCCACACACACACTCTCTATTGGTAACAACTAGGGGATCTTTCTTCAGTGTCCTCAAAGATCATACAATCCCTTACAAATCAGGTCTTAAAAAAAAAAACAAAAAAACAAAAAAAAACTATTCTTATTCAAACAGCCAAGTGCAGAAAGAAAAGTATATTCAGATTGTCCATGCTTATTGGGTACAGGAATGTACCAGTCCTTTCTGAAGTATTCAGATAAATTAATTCATTTCTCATCTTGATGTAATGAGGTTAAAATTATTCCCATTAACACATAGGTAAGACCTGCTCAGATTCAACAAACCGCCTGATTTTCCTCAGATAAATTCATCTCCGAAGAGGAAAGAAAACAGAGACATTGCCTGTCCTGTCACAGTCCCCTCTGCTCCCTGTTGTCAACCAAGAACAGGAATTTGGCGTCTTATAGATTGATACTGTTAGCACAGAGTTTGAAATACTCCATGGTTTAATTTTTTGCTTTGTTTCTACTGAGATTTCTTTTCAAGATGTATTTTCTTTTTACTTGTGTGTGTATACCTTTGTGTCAATATACACAGGTGAGTCCATGTTCGGAAGAAGGTGTTGAGTTTTATGGAGCTGGAGTTATAAGCTGCTATGAGGTGCCCAATGTGTGTGTTAGGAAATGGGCTTGGGTCTGTGCAAGAGCAGTATGTGTACTTCACTGCTGAATATCTCTTCAGCGCCCATGCTTATTTTGGGGTTTTGATTTTTGTTTTGTTTTGCTTGTTTGTTGATTGATTTGTTTTGGATTTTCGGGACAGGGTTTCTCATGGCTGTCCTGAAACTCACTATAACTGGCATTTTTTAATTTAATTTTTAACATACCCACCAGTGCTTCCCTATCCTCTCTCTCTTCCTAGTCAGCCCCCTGTTTTCCCCCACCACAACTTCCATCCAGTCCTCAGAGAAGGTAAGGACTCCTAAGCCGAATCAATGCTGTCTGGCATATCTAATTGGATTAAAACCCAGCCCTTCCCCTCAGTATCAAGGCTAAGCAAGGTGTTCCTATGTAGGGAATGGGCTCTAAGAAGTTAGCTCATGCACTAGCAATAAATTCTGGTACCACTGCCAGAGGCCCCACAAAACGCCCAAGCCACACAACTGTCATCCACATTCCAAGGACCTAGTTAGTCCAATGCAGGATCTCCAGCTGTCAGTTCACAATCAGTGAGCTTCTAATAGCTTGGGTCAGCTGTCTGTGTGGGTTTCCTCATCATGATCTTGACCCCTTTTGTTCATATAATCTGTCCTCTCTCTCTTTGGCTGGACTTGGAGCTGCACCAAGTGACAATCCAGTTCTTTAGAGGCTTCCTTTGCCATTATGATGAAATCTGTAACCTTTCCAGGCCACACAAAACTCCATGTATAGACTGTCTGACCAACCAATCTCACACACTATCCCTCTATTTTCTGAAACCCATACTCAGTATTTCCATCATATGAGCACTCCTATTTTTCATCCTTAAATTCAGAATTATGTGATGCTATTTTTAAAGATCAGTATATATTCTTTAACTGCTATTTGGGAAGCACTTCCCTAAATTACTTACACGATTGCCTTTTTCTTGTTGTTCTGCTCTCAGTGAAACTCCTAGAAAAGGTTTGTTTTGATCACTACAGCTCAGTCAGTTTGCCAGATCCCCAATTCCCACTAGTAATTTATTCATTCATGTGTTTATTGTTGTGTTCTAATTTTCAGCCCCAAGGTAAACCATAACCTTGAATAAAAGAACACTTAAATATCTTGATAATCTGAGAAGAAAATGATCTGTGCATCTTAAAAATCATAAAGAATTTATTTGTTCAATGTCAAACTATATTATCTATACTGATATCTAAATGTAATTAATATATAAATATGAAATAAAAATTAATGTTTAAATTCTAACAAAATTAGACCAAATACTATTTCCAAAACACAAAATCATTTAAGCTCATATATATGTATTTTGTCCTGATTATAATTTTAATAGCTTCAGTGTTTTGTTTCTTTGCCTAGTGGCTAAAATAATTATCTGAATAATGACAATATTTTATAACCATCTTACTTTTCTTTCATTAAGCATGAAATATTAAAAAACATACTTTAAATGACATTTTAAAATATAAAAATATAATTACTATTATCTCTATCTATTATCTCTATCTGTGAATATATACATATGAAAACACAGAGAAACACAGTTGACAAATGTGATATACCCCCTTTTCCTTCATATAAAAATGGATTAAATTTTGTGAATTATTTCAAATACTCTCTTTTCTTCAGAACTCTCAGAAGTAAACATAAAATGGTAGTTCTTTTTAAAGTACCATTCATTGTATTAGCTTTCCAAGATAGTGTTTTCACATCTGATTTGTTTGAGTGGGTACTATGATTTTAATTCTTTATACAAAACACTTGCATATATAAAGTAATCTAAATACATTTCATAAGAAGCATGAGCTACCTATAACTAAAAAACAAACCAACACCTTTTTTCACTCTCAAGAACTACTAGTCTTCAAGAATTCCTTCCCATGTAAATTGATTTTCAGAGCAGCTAGGTCCATTGAGAGTACTGTAAAATAAACATATTGATGTGATTAAAGTCTGTGTATATAACCTTTGCAATCTAACGTCTTATCTCTTAATACGATACATCATATGCCTTTTCAGTCAGTGGCTTCTTGTGTTTTTTAATTTCTATTTTTAATCCTAGAACCAGACAAATCAGAAGGCAAATGAAAATAAAGGAATTTTAAATGCTACATATATCAGGTAACAGAAAAAAATAAAATTATGAGAAAGTTGAGGTGTTGGTGCAACAGAAACAGAAGCTCTATAAAATAAAAATTTTCCACTGACAATGGATAGCTTGGCAAAAAGTGTTTATTTCATTGTGGTTATTTTTCTTTTCTTCTCACACATTTTTTTATTATTGCCTTTCAAAGAGCATAGAATGGTTCAGGATATATATTATTGGTTTTGAAGGACAATATTCCAGTGCTTTGTCTTGATTGTCACCTAGGATACTGGCCTCTAGGTATGTCTGTAGGAATTATCTTAAACTGTCCACTGGTCAGGGCTGTGAGAAAGTACTTTGGTGGCATTAATTCAAGTGTGAAGATCGACCCTAAGGGAGGTTGGCACTGGTCTGTGGTTTGGATATTAGACTTCATAAAAGGAAGGAAATTAGTGAAGTCCTAACAGCCATTATTCTCTGCTTAATCACATTAGCTGTGGTGTGACCAACTGCCTTAAACTCTGGCCCCCATGACTTCCCCACCATTGTATAAGAAATGCCCAGGACTTCTGTATCTAATGCACTTTATCCTCAAATTTCAAATAAAAGCATTGTAGAATAGAAAGAGAGACAAACAAATAGATAGACAGGCAGACAGACATTCAGACCAACAGAGACCCGAAGACAGAGACAGAAAAAGCACCGAAGGGCTGATGGAAACTTTCTTTTTTTTTTTTTTCTCTTGGCTCTCAGTATGTCATGGAACCCCAGCTGCAGAATGATAATCTCACATTCAATGCAAGTTGCTCCTAGGTTGCACCAAAAATTATCTAGAAAAATGTTTCATAAATATTTTACATGTATTTTGTGTAATCAGTTAAAGAAATGCTTTGATTTAAAGCAAAGAAAACAGTCTGGAAAAGTGCTATTTAATTAGTTTAACACAATTTTAACTAATTATCCAAATCTATTTACTTTATTTTAAAAATTCTGGAAATTTGGACCTAAACATCTTCATTTGTAAATGCGTTTATTTATTTATATGATTATATTTATTTATTTTTAATATTATATTTATTCATTGTTCAGCATATATATGGGCACTAAACACAAGTAGAAGCCTTGCAGCCAGATGAAATTCAAATCCTCTGGAACTAAAGTTACAGATAATTATGATCCTCAATGTTGATACTGGGAACTGAATGAATATTCTCTGGGAGAGTCGTTCGTTATCTTAAAGTTGAGCCATTTCAGTCTCCAAAATCTATCAATTTTAAAAGGTGTTGTTTTATGAACAAATGCAATTTGTATTGTATAGCAATTATATAATTTTGTAAAATTTATAATTTGCTTGTGTTTGGAAATATCTCAGAGCCATGAATAGGAAGAATTTTAACAGACTGGGATTAAAATCTCTTTCACTAGGCCAATAATAGCCACAAATAGGAGTTTATTGTAACTATATCTATACTAAAAATAGGAATGACCCTATTTCCTTATGAGGCTTGGTAATTGATAATCTCTACACAACATGACTCTAGATATCTATCATCTATTCATCTATCTATCTACATATAAACATATATATGTATACACAGCGGGGAGGGAGAGAAAGATTCTTGGTAAATTAGATTCTTCTGTGTGTTTGTGGGGGGCGATATGAGCAGTCATCACAAGTTTTTTGTAGATCAATTATGTTGCTCTTGAAATATTAAGTGATTTGGGGGGACAATGACTACATGTAAGAACAAGTCATAAAAAAATGAAGAATCTGGTCTTAGGGAATAGATCCTCACTCGGTTCTAGACTGATGACTGAAGAATTCTAAGCAATGCTCAAATAGGCTGGAAGAGGATGGTATAGAAACATGGAAATGACAATCTAAAAATACTTTAATTCCTTTTGTATTAGTGTCTACATCCCCGAGAAGAGAATAAACAAATTTATTATAAATATGTATAATTCTTTTATAATTACCACGTCTATGTGCAGAGTTGAGCAGGAGCCTTACCCAAACTTAAAGATAGAAAAAAGAGAGAGATGATATACCATGAAAGCAGAGATGCTTAGCTTCCAGGCTGCCTTATGTTATGCAATAGGCATCTGTGAGCTAAAATCATTACTTTCAGCAAAACAAATAGACTATTGACAGTATATTGTTGTAAAATATGTTATGTTAGTTTGTAATTAGGCATTTTTTTGTATTAGCAGCATTTTGTTATAATCATCTTCTCTTTTCTGTGTGTGAAATTCAAATACAGCCTTTGCTTTGTTCCCTTTGTCCCTGATGCAAGAAAATGCCACCCTGATGACAAATGCAGCTGATTTCCATTAGCTGTGGAGTGCCAACGTCCAGAGCTCCCTAATGGCTCTTAAGAGATGGGGACATACAGATTTCAAGAATGTGCTGTCCAAAGAAGATTTGTTTGAGAAGTTCCAACAAAATTGAGCTCCTGTGCATCCCTTTGGTCTTTCATTCCTAAGTGTGATGGATGTGGTTGTCTCACAAAACTAACTTGTGTTTTAAACCAGTAATATCAGTTCTTAAGAGAAAGCTATAGGTTGAGTGTGCACATGTCTTATAGGAGATGAAAACCTGTATTGTAATGTTTCCACTGGTCAGGACTCATTTATTAAAATTAAGGTAAAAGAGATTGTGAACTCAATTAAATTATATTCAATCACATTAAAAGGGAATTTTTCTTTGAAAGAAATTTTTGTGGTTTTTTTTATTTTTTATACAAAATTGATCCAAATTAACAATATTAAGTTTTGGTAAGAATAAATACACCACAGTTGACTCTTTATCTTACTGAAATTCTCTTTAATTATGGCTGTCAATTACATTGTTTTTTAAAGGTTCTTGACACTAAGGGACAGCTGGTTATTATATCTCCCTAGTGAAATCATTAGTTTAACATGAAACTACAAAAAATTAGTAATTGTAATTAGGATTTTGTGTTTACAATAAATAGCTAGCATATTAGAACCAGAGTGAATTAGTTTGGCTAAATTTTGAGCATCTAATAGATTTGGGTTGGTCATCTAAGCACCTTTAATAGTGCTGCTGATAGTATGTATGGCTCACAGGGAAATAGCAAGCAACAGTTCCCCCTATATGCTTGCTCAAAATTTACATTATCACTGCTTAGCTCCAACATACACACAATGAATTTTAATATTCAAGATGACCTTCATACTTACTAAATTTGAGAGTGATATAATGGATAGGATAGAAAAAATATTTGATGGCAGTATTTGGTTTTTAGCTGGGCACAATAGAGGAGAGACACTCATAAAGTTATTGAGATAAACAATGATCAGGTCAGAAGTGAATTATTTTAGGGAATTCTCAACTTAAAACCAGCCATGGACATTATTGCCCCACAGAAAATATTGTTCTGTATATTCAAGTTTTGTTATAAATTTATCTTCTAAGGCCTCTATTAAAAATCTTTACTGGAGCTAACTAGGCCTTAGACAACATTCTCTGTCATGTGTAATTATTCTAAATATCTTTCTAAAATATATTGTTTTATTATAAATGATAGTTGTTGTATATTTTATTAGTTTAAGATTTTTTGGTCAAAAGAAATGGGCATATGACATTATTGTGGAGATGTAAAAAATAAAATAAAGTCTACTCATCTCAGATAGAGAACCAAGAGACAAAACGGACAGTTCCACCATGGTCCAACTTGGTAAACCAATGAGTCTGTTGGAATTACATATAGAATTGTGGAGGGGATTACTATTCAGAACATGAACTACTAAAAAGGAGCTACGATGTCAATACCCCATGCCAGAACAACTAAACACTCATAGAAACTGGAATTTTGGACCTCTCCACCTACCTGCAGTCAGTTGGATAATTCTGCAGTACCTTCTCTTCAGCAGTTTTTGCCATTTTTATAATCTTCAGGAGTGGAAGTCTCAAATTATCTGTTGCTCTCACAAATTGACAGACATGCCTTGTTACTGAAATCGACACTTACTCACTGATAAAACACCAGTAAAATCAAGCTGCTGCTTACCTGAAGACTTCACCCCTGCATACTTGTTTCTGTTGCTGATTCTTTATGCTGTAAACTAGATTATAGTGGATGATAACCATAATCCAGTGTGCTAGTGGTTATATTTGCATTTCCTGCTATGTCATTGTGTTAGTCTTAATCCTTATACATTTGCAAACTCATCCTAACAGAGTAGTGGCCACTGTGAACATTGCTTTAAAGACTCCTTAAATTAAGTTAAAAATTCTTGATTTTTCCCTCTGACTGTGCATAACTCATTGACATATTGTAGAGAACTAAGGAGGAGGGAGGGCTTTCTTTCCAAAGCTGCTCACAAATGGTGGTAGTCAAGTAGCATTTTATTCTACATCATAGTGCAAGATGTTAATAGTCAAATTAAGTAAGCAAATTTAAATCACGCCCCTCTAAATTTTTGTTCATTGTTCCATTTATGCGTTTTACCTTTTGCACACATCCTCACTTGCAAACACCTCTTCTATCGCCTTTCATTTTGCATTTTTCTGTCTTCAACCTGACCATAGACTAGACAACCTAATATTTTCATTAGGAATTATTATTTTCATACTATGACTATCCATAACATGTGTAATACTATTACCTTTTACAAGCTTCAACTATATTAATGATTTTTTAAAAATAAAAGTCAGTTATTCTCTCTTATAATACAGCCCAACAATAGTTTTTCTCCATCTTCATCTCTCATCTACTCTTCATTTCTCCTCTTCCCCAGGTCTACTACTCCCCTATTTTCTTTCAGAAACTAGCAGGCCTCAAGAGACCAAACATGCCAAAAGTAAGATCCAATAAGACAAGGCAAAAGCCCTCATAGCCAAGATGGACAAGGCAACCCAATAGGAGGAAGAGAGCCATGAGCAGGCAAAAGAGACAGAGGCACACCTGCTCCTGCTTTTAGAAGATCCATGAAGGCACAAAGCCAGCAAAGCTTACAGCCATAATATACGCCTAGGGGTTCTGAGGGAGACCCAGGCAGTCCTCATGCTTACTTCTGATGAGTTGATTCCAGTGGGCCATGTTCTCCTGGTGTCCTTCATTCTCTCTAAATACTATAGTCTTTCCTCTTCATCTTCTTAATGGGTGGTCCCTGAGCTCTGAAGAGACTGACACCAAGAAGACTTCCAATTTAGACTTTCTCCCAATAATGTCTGGCTGTGGGTCTCTGTATAAGCTCCCATACAATGCCCGAGAAAGCCTCTTTGATGATGACTGGACAAGGCACAGATATATAAGTATAGAAAAATATCATTAGGAATCATTTCATTGGTTTTAATTAATTTGTTTGTTTCTTCATTCTTTTTATTTATTGGCCAGTCAAGTTTGGTTGTACACTAGTTCTTTAGGCTCTCCACTCTCCAGTTCCTGACTATGCAGAGAGTGGGGACATGCAGCCCATGATGTGGACCTCAAGGTAAATCAGATACTGATTGGCCACTTTCACAAGCTCTGCCACACCATTGCCCCAGCACATCTTGCAGGCAGGACTGACTCTAGATTGAAGGTTTTGTGGTTGAATTGGTGTCCAGGATTCTATTTTGGTTGCCTATTGATCACCGTCTCACACCAGCGAGACTAGAAGATAGCAGTGAAGGCTCCATACACGTACCTCCTTAACCTCTCTACATCCAAGGAGATGTGTGAATGTTGTCTTCAGCAATGGAGCCACAGCTATCAGTTTTCAGAAACTCTGTCCAAGCATCAGTCTCCGTTGTTTGGAGATCTCTTCTGTAACTGCATTGTCTGCCAAAAACTTAACCAAATATAATACCAGCCAACCACAGGAAGCCTTGCCTGGCTACAAAAGATGAACAGTTCAGATTCATTATCCTTCATTACTATGAGTACTCACAAGGTTAACCCTCATAGATTACAGGAAGTGTCTACTGTGCTGTTTCCACAACACCCTCCACTGTGCCCCCCATTCCAGCCACTTCTCCCCCGATTTTCTCCCTAAACAGTCCCCATCAAATCTTTCAGCTCCCATTTGCATCTGCCACCTGTCCATGTGAAAAATCTTTTCTCTTTTGCCATTTCAGGGAGATCCAGGAGTTGCCCCTAGAGCACTCATCTTTAAACTTCTTTGTTGTACGAATTGTAGCTTAGCAGTTAATGTCCACTTACGAGTGAATACGTACCAGTTTGTCTTTTTGCCTCTGGGTTAACTCACTCAGGACGAACTTTTTCTAGTTGCATCCATTTGCCTTCATGGTGTCATTTTTAAAAACTAAGCAATATTCCATTATATAAATGTATTACATTTTCTTTATCTATTCTTCAGTTGAAGGATATCTATGTTGTTTCTACTTTCTGGATATTATGAATGAAGCCTCAAGAGAAAGAACATAGATTTGGGTAGGATAACGAGGGGGAAGAAATGGAAGGAGTTAAGAGAGGGGACATTGTAGTCAGAAGTTACCGGCCTGGCCTAGTTCCCAAGGTTTGAACCAGCAATCCCACAGCCCCTTAGTCCCAAATCATCATACAAAGGCTTACATTAATTATAAGCTCTTTGACTTATTCCTCAGGCTAATTACTTGCTAACTATTAGTATTTAACTAACCCGTGATTGTATTTATGTTTAGCTACCTGGCTGGGTATCTTTGTTCAGTGTAGCATTCTTGTCTTGCTTTCTCTGTGTCTCCTAATGTCTACCTCTGACTCAACCCTCCTTTGTCTTTATCTCTGCTTGGATTTTCAGCCTGCCTCTAAGCTGCCCTACCATAGGCCAAAACAGCATCTTTATTAACTAATGATAATAAAGCATATTCACACCATACAGAAAGACATCCCACATCACTTCCCTTTAATTTTAATTTAAAAAGGTTTCAATTTTAACATAGTAAAATTACATATAACAAAAGAGGTTTTAAGCAAAAATTATAGTTACAATATCTATTTTATTTGTATTTAGAAAAATTAAAGAAAACATCCTATTATCTATCGTATCTTTGTGAGGCTGAAGATTCATATTAAAATTACCTTTTACCAGGGGCCAGAGAAATGGCTCTGTGGTTAAGAGCACTGGCTGTTCTTCTAGAGGTCCTGAGTTCAATCCCCAGCAACCACATGGTGACTCACAACCATCCATAATGAGATCTGGTGCCCTTTTCTGGCCTGCAAGGAAAACACTGTATACATCTTTAAAAAAAAATTACTTTTTATCATAATTAAGGAAAGCTATAATTTTAACTGGCCAGTCTTCAATGACATCAAAGACCACAGAAAGATATATTATCTGAGTAAACAGGTAGTGCTTTGTAAGCAACATCCAAAATTCTAGAAATAAAAGAGACATCATGTAACATGAAGCACGTGTCAGAACATATTGTTTGAGAAATTAGAGTTTCAATTAATTAAAAAGTTAACAAGGAAACAATATAATATAAAATAACAATATACAAAAGAACCACAAAAAATATATTCACAATTATCTAAATGCAACAAAACAGGATAAAATAATAATTTTAATGATAATAATAATAATGAATCTATTTGACCTTTTGTATATTGTAGGCTATATACTAATCACTAGAACACTAAACTCTTAACCTATATTTTGGGGGACAAATTGGCATTAGCCTTGTAGAAACACCTTTTCTTTTGCATATTTCCTTGTATTTGCAAGGTCATTTAGATGCTAAAATTACTTATGATTCTTGCTTCACCTAATTTACATCAATAGAAACCCAGATCTATAAAGAAAAACTGTATTTATCCCTTTTAATAGGTAAATTACATGTGAAGTAAAAAAAAATTATTTAATTTCACGTTTATCACCAACCATTCTTCTTTCCTGTTACTAAGGGCATCTTGATAAATCCTATAACCTGGGAGACTAGCCATGATGCTGTACAAATGCTCTACAGAATCACTGAATTTTTCTGTCACACTGAATCTCCCTAAATATATAAATCAAAACTCCTTACTAAAATTGTCACCAATTCTGTGAGTTATTAGAGGCATTTTAAGGCAAAATTCCATTTTATATTAATAGTCTTTTTTGACGTTCTCAACTGATAACATGATAAATATGTGCACAAAAGTTCTCTATTTCTTTTGGAAATTGGAACTCAAAAGGCATCACTGAAATATTAACTATTATGACTTTAACACAGAATATTCTAAAGTTACTAGGAAAGCATGTTTAAAGGAAACAATTGGCTCATGAGAGATGTAATGATAGATCATTAACTGGATGAAAAGACAATCATTCTAGTTGTGTGTGTGTGAGAGAGAGAAAAAGAGGATGCCTATAACATATGCATATGATGTATATCATATTATTATATACAATATTCTATATAATATATACAGCATATAAGTATTATCATATTATCTTCCCAAATTCAATCATACATTTTTTTTTTCTTTTCCCCTTGCTAGCTACATTGTCCCATTTACATCTATTATGCTGGTGTGAAGTTCTTCCCTGTTAGGGTTTTGTATGCCCATTTCCCTTATTTTCTCTTGAAAATTGTCTTCTGTAGTCCAGATTGTTAAATTCTTAAAAATGAAAGTGTTAATTTACTGATTGTTAAATACAGCATAGAACGGAGACAAGGATGAGCGACTTGAAATGGTTTGCAGACAATTGAGTTCTGTGGGAGAACTTTGCTTGAATTGTTGGAAGATCATTTCATGTGAAATGTGGTTCTCTTGTTATCATTGTTGGAATCACAAAAGTATAGAGAAACAGCATGTTGCCTAACGAAGGGGAACATCATCTCTTATATCAACTGCCCAGAACAGAAGCCATTAGGCAGAAGCAAAAGAGGAAATAATGGAAGAGGAACACATTATAACAGAAGAGAGCTGACACATTATAATTTTGTAGAAGATTGTTGAGAATCAGTATATGTCTAAAGTACCTTGTTCAGTTATGACTGACACACTTGGTTTCTCTCTCCACCTCTTTCTTTTATCCCTACATCTCCCTCTCTCTCTCTCTCTCTCTCTCTCTCTCTCTCTCTCTCTCTCTCTCTCTCTCTCTCGTGCTTTTCTTACCTTATGGTGCTATGTCACTTCTGTGCTGAGCTAGGAATTACATTACACTTTCACGCATTATTAAGGGAATCATTCATTGGTTTCTGGATGCCAGTGCTTTTCTGCATACCAACAACAAGTTTCTGGTATATGCTGTCTTTGTTTAAAGCACTGTCAACTCTTAACCACACTTTACTTATAGAAAACAACTGTTGTCCTGCCTCTTGTAATAATTTCTTTGATCAAAGGAAAACTGAAAAAAAATTAAATCTCAATGTCAACCACAAATTTTTGACACTGACACCTATCTAAAAATAATGTCAATAGTCTGTCACATATATTTATTTAAATGCTAAAATATTTCCATTCTATCCTTTAGAAGCATTTTCACATTCTTCCCAGTGTGTTCTGAGTTATGCTTCAATCTTTCAAAATAAAATCTCTTAATGGACATAGATGTGTAGGAAGTAAAACCAGAAATGAACACTAGAGTCATACTGTTTATTACGCAATAATTAGATAGGGTATGAATGCATGACTCCATTCTGTTTTGCTCATTCTTTTTTAAACTTTTAACCATGTGGTGGGTATGTACTGGTATTTCAATGTATTTCTGTTGGCATTTCCCAGATTCCAGAGGAGTGTTAGACCTTCCATCATGTTTATGGGGCAATTGAATAACCTGTTTTCCTTTCCCTTTTTCTCTTCTCTTTTTCATATACACAAATATGAAATATATATATATATATTACATACTGACCAAAATTTCCCCTCCCTCCATTTCTTCCAGTTTCTCCTCACACCTCTCCTCTCCCCCAGATCCACTCCTCCCCATTTCTCTTCAGAAAAGATCAGACCTTACAGGGATATCAAATGAATACAGTTTAATAACTAAAAGTAGACTAGGCACAAACTCTCATATCAAAGCTGGAAAAGCAACCCAGTAGGAAGAAAAATTCCCAAGAGCAATACCTATTTTTTAAAGTAGTCTAGTTCCTATTCTGATACCAACGGTGTACTTGATATTATAAAGTATGATCAACAACTCTCCATATAGTTTTAAACTCTATTTGAATGTTTCTCAGGAAGGGGCCAATTATAATCTATTATAATTGATTGTGTAAATAAGTTCTATCCTAATTTTGTAGTAAGATGCTGTGTTATGTAATCATGTGGAGCCAAATATTCCAGATTAGACAGCCATGAAAGAATACAAACAGTGGTGTGTCTATTCTTCATTCTTGCCATTTCCATGTCTCAGACTCTGAGGTTACTAGACCACCATGTGATACACCACGCTTTCCAGATTGCATTTCAGGATGTGTCCTGAGTCTACAATCATAAATAAAGACAATTAACACTAAAAGAATAGTTTTGCTACTGTTTGTGTGTTTATAATTGTGGTTTTTAAAGCAGCTATATTTTTAAATTTTATTTTAAACATAATATGTATTTCATATGCAAATCTTTAAAAATAAATGTAAAACATGATCTTTAGCCTATGAAAGTTTGTATAGATCATGTATAAATAAACAAGAGAACAGCATCAAAAAATTAAACCTGTAATATTTTAAAAACATAAGATGCCTTGATATCATCAGTTTTTTTTAGAATATTGAAACTAGGTTATTTCTATTTACATTGCATTTATATACCATACTATAAATGATAAAATCAGATTTTTAAGATTTTTTATCTGTAACATATTAATAAATAATCCAGGTGTTTTATTCACCATTTTATAATTGATTTTTCTTATTTTACTGGTTTTTTCATGTTATGTTAGTAGTTCTAGAGATTTTTAGTGAAGACAGAAAATAGTCATAAAACTTCCATCCATTAACATTTCTTGTTTATTTTATGATTGAAAATACAATCCTTTTTATAAGTTGACATTTTAAAATATAAATTCTGTTGTTAGGTGTACAGTCTACATGTATCAAGTGACATGTTTTGACTATGATCTTAAAATTTCTACATTGAATGTTCTACAATTTTCATTGCAAACCTGCTCTTCTTTGCCAGAATTCTCTTTCTGAGGATCATTCTGCCTGGAAAAGGAGCAATGAGATCAGTTTTCTACAGTTCTTCATGAAAATCATGTCATTACTTGTCACTCCTCCTGAATACTGATGGTATGACTTTGTGTGACATCTACTCTCTATGTTGTGCTGAAGGCCAGCAATTACTTATGGGCCATTGTACAACATTCTTAAGGTCATGAATCATGAAAACAAGCAAACAAACAAACAAGAAAAAAGCAAAGCATGCCCAAGCTGCAAACCACAACCACTGAACAGCTTGGGATCTGAAACACCTTGGACTGACTCCTTGGATTCCACTCCACCTAGAGGAACACCTGACTCAGTCTTGAGGTTGGGGGGAGAAAACTGGATCTGCCAGGAGTGGAGGCTGAACTAAGCAATATTGGAACAGTGGGACCTTGGGACCTGCCCGGGTGTGGGGGAAGATGGAGAGTTTTGAAGAAAAGAGAATGACCTGATGTGTTGGGAGGGGGAAAGGACCTTGAATAAGGATATACAGGATAGAAAGTGTGACTTCTTTGTTCATAATAATAATAAAAAAATTTAAAAACGAATTACAAGTGCAAAAAAAAAAAGAAAGCTAACCAAAAATTTTACAATTGTAAGTGATTCCATCACTAATTTTAATATTTAATTGATTCTGGTAAAGGACAGCATTTGTCTGCATCTATCTATAATCATTGAATTTAATTCCTTGATATCCTAAAATAATGCTTTTTATAACGACTTCCTATAGCTTTCCTCCAGATCAGACTCCACATTCTACTGTTGAAATCACTGTTCTTCAGAAGTTAGCTTTCTTGGTCATGTTTAGAGAACTGTACTGAAAATGCTTGATCTGAACATACTTTCTGAGTTCTCTTCTGAAATCTTGTGCCATTCATTTTTGGTGCTTTTGTGTAAATTTAATTTTTGCACCAATCACTTTTTGCTAGTTATTCACAATAAGCCAGAGTCTAGATTTAACTATTGCCATTTCTAGGAAAAAGAATCATCTACATTTTAATTTTCAATCTATTTTTGATCACTATATCAAGGAATTATTTGTTTATTATTGTGGAGGAAAAAGAAAATACATGTATCCTGAAAGTACTCACTGTGTTATAATTAATTTCATCTGTGGGATTAATTATTTATTGTTTGTAATTGTGTGCAGTGCTCAGGATAAGGATCATACATTTTTAATATCTATTGCAGGATTAAAAATAATAATGCATTTTTACTTAATTTTTAGAGTTTAACTTAATTTCAATTATTTTATGCAATCAGTTTTAAGTTAGCAGAAAAGTCATATATTTTTATACTGCTTGATAAATTGAACACTATAACCATCTTCCAGCTTTGGCTGTGAAATTGGTCACACAAAGAGAAAAGCACAACTCTATGAAGTTGCATCCAACTGCTGGAAGTTCTGCTGATAAGAATTTCTCAGTCTTTAAGGATACACCAAGTTACTCCAGTATTAGGATTTAAAAATATAATGAAATTATCTTTCTAAATATTCTTGAAAGTTAAATTATATACTTCTCTCTTTCCTCTATCTCTCTCTCTCTCTTTCTCTTCCTCTCTCTATATATATAGATATAGCAATAGATGGACAGATACATAAATATATACATAGATTATATATAGCTATTTCTACTGAAAAGGTAATTTTACTCCTTCCATTATTCTGCTTTGAAAATTGATTACATTTGATAATTTTAATACTATAGCCATGAAAAATTAAAGATTTCAAGGATGATATATTGTTCTGCATTTTTAAATCAGATTTACAATTCTTTGTTCTTAAAGTCTTAAAATTAAAAATTAAATAAATTTGCCAAAGGAAAGTTGTTTCAAGTGGAACATTAGAGCAAGTTTGGCTATGAATGAGGAAGAATTACAGTCGGTTTTACTGATATTCACTCACTAAGACTAGTTGTTGAGGATTATTCATACTGCGTCCTACTTTTTACTCTAACCACCATTTCTATCTTTCTATTCCTCCTACCAATTATGTTCTTTCTTCAGTGACATGGCATTTTGTATTTTCTCCACCATAATATCACATCATTCAGTAATATGGACAGCGTCCTTCATCACTTTATTCTGCTCCTGGCTAATATTTCACCTAATTTGAAAGGTCTTAGTCATTTGCTTTATCTAATTTAAGGTTCCTTTTCCTACCCTGATTTATTTTCTTCTTGACTGTTATCACTGCCTGACATGACGTAAGTGGATATTTATTTATCTATTTCTTTATGAGCGAGTCTTGCAATATAGCCTTGAATTGTAGAATGGACTATTTTACCCAGACTGGCCTTATACTCATGATGCTTTTGCTTCGGCATCCTGAGTTCTGGGATAATAGGTATGAATTGCTACTGCCAATGTGTGCTTTTTTGTTTTTTTAACAGACTTAGATAAGGTTTAATTAATTAATTGATGTGCTTTTCTTTGAGACAGGATCTTTCTATATAGCTTTGACAGGCCAGGTTGTTTTTTTCCTTCAAATTTTTTTCTAATTTAAACTTTTGATTGCAATATATCCTGACAGTATGCTTCTTTAATCATTACTGGCTAACTCAGAAGGTTAGCTTTATAGAAACAGGACTTTTGTTTATTAGATGGTAATATCTAAACACTTTAGCAATATCAGATTCAGAATAAACTCCTAGCATATGTGTGTTGGCTGTAGGAGGAAGGAACACTTGACTCTGTTGTAAGATAATATGACTGGGACATCCCATATCTCATTTTTTAAAGCCTTTTCTAAAAATAACTTCCTCATTCTTATCAGATAAAATTTATTATTAATTCTGTGGTAGAAATTGCATATTTTGATGTTTATTATGTACTGCTAAAACCAAGGTTTTAACTACACAGAAAAATAATAATTCCTTAACAACTTGATCACTAGGAATTTGGTTCAGTGGCATTTATGTCTACATATTTACATGCCATATTTTATGAGGAGGCAATTAACTTTCTTCTAGAAGCTAATGACTACATATGGTTACTAAAGTTCTGATACTACACCAATTTTCAGAGAGCTAACCAAAGATAGATAATTGCAAAATCATCAATTTAGAGAAATAAGGCAGCATCTGTTATATATTAATGAAATAAAGAAATAAGACTCTTTAAATTAAAGAAGTAAAATATAATTCATTGAAAATGAAAAAAAGTGATCTTTGTATTCATACGCTTTATTTCACCTGACTTGAAATTGCTTAAATGTTTGTCTTCAATTGTGAAGTGTTACTGGGCTTGAAATGAGATAAAACTTAATAAACTGGTCAGAAAAAGAACAGAAAAGCAGGAAATTATTTATCCCCTTAATGCAATAGATGCTTATCTATGAATTTTTCCTGGTTGGATGTGTGTATGTTTTCATTCTTGAAAAAGGAAGGCACAAGAAATACTATAATGTGATGTGGATTGAAACTGTTCAGCATTATAATTTTTTTCTTTTTATTATAAATAAAGTCACATTTTCTATCCATGTATATCCTTATTCAAGGTCCCTTCCCCCTCCCATTCCCTCAGGTCACACTCTCTCCACGTTTTTCCGGGTAATCTGATGAGAGATTAAGCAAAATTTTATTAGTAGAGGGAAGGAAGGACTGCATTTTGTCTGTTTCAAGATGTGCTCATATTTGAAGTGAAGCTTTGTGGAGATAATATGGGGTATATTATTCGGTGAGAGTACTTGTATTTCATAGATTGGTGCTATTTGTTTTTCTGTATTTTTCAGAATTTCATACAGATATATGATGCAATCTTATTATATCTACTCTTCATTTCCCTTCACCCCATTGCCATGTCCTTTCAATAAAATCGATTCCTAACCTTTTGTCTTTTTTTATGATAACCCAAGAAGCCTAGTTACAGTTGCTCATAAGAATATGTGAGTGTGGCTACCTGCTGAACCACAGTGAACTTACCAGTGTCCATACCATATCCTCAACAAAGATAAAACTCTCTATCTGGATAATCTTTTATCTATAGCGCTATTGAAAAAGCTATAAAAGGACTAGAAAGGTAGTTCTCTCTCTCTCTCTCTCTCTCTCTCTCTCTCTCTCTCTCTCTCTCTCTCTCACTCTCATACACACACACACACACACACACACACACACACACACACACAGAGAGAGAAATAGGTTATAACTTGTATTTTCAGTCTCCATAGCTATAAGAAAAAATTTTCTGTTTTGTCTATCAAATTTGTAATATTCTTACGTCAGCCTAAATGAATAAAACAGCCTTCTAAGCTTGTTTTGAGCTGTGAAATTGCATCATAAACTCTATAAAACTGAATTTGGAAGTAAAAATTAAAATAGAGCTCTTGAATTTATCTTTCATCAAAACTGAAATGGTGATTGGAATTTTGAACTGTTTGTTTTACAATATCTCATGATAGCATTTACATTTTCTGTCAGCATTTATGGAGCCTACTGCTAGAGCTACCCAGAATTTCTACATATAAAATAATCTATGTTTTTATTATAATGTTAAGTGCTTCATGGATTGACAGAATATACCTGTGGGAAGCATTTTATGAAAATGTTCCCAACCTCAGTGATAGAATTGGAAAGCATAATTAAAGTGATTGTTCAAAGCTGAAGTCATTCATCACCTTTATGCTGTGTTTTTAAACGTGCTGTTCCTTTGAGGGCTGTGCTTTTGCTACGAACTGTGTAAATATGCTCCTGCTTTGTTTACTTTGGAATCTTACCTTATTTTCCAGTTTTGATGGATTCACTACACTTAATAAAATAGTTTATGTAACAATATTGAGCATATGGACTTTGCCTGAAAGGAAAATTTGTGTATGGGAATTGGAAAAAGTCAGTGCTCAAGTGCTTAGCTTATGCATATAGAGTCATAGCTTTGGATGGTATGAATAAACAACTTACACAAGGGATGACCAGTGGTCTTCACAGCCTAAATGTACTGATAAAATGACAGAGCTTGAGGACACTCTTTAGCAAGGAGAGTAACTTTGATTGGATGCTCATTTATGGTTAGAGGAAAATGCCAGAGAATCTGCTGAAGAAGCTGCTCTACAACTATGGATTATTGATAACAAGTAATTTGGAAGTCTGAATTGGCCATGTATAAGAATGAATGAAGCATGTAATCATTCATTCATGAAAATCCTGGATTTTTTGATCCTTCCGTCTTCTGCTGCTCCCTTTCCCTCCCTCTGTCCTTTTAAGGCTTATCCAGACTCCATGTCGGTGGTGTGCTGTTAAGCAGCAGTACTGACTGCGTGGATGATGAAGCCTGTGGTATAAAGAGATCCATTAAGTAAAACCAAAACAAAAAGCAGACAGAAGGGAAACCACCTCACATTCTGTAGTAAAAGAATTGAGCAAACTGAGATTGAGTTTCAGTGAGGCCGACCATCACTGTAACAAGCAAGTGAGGGTATAACTGAAAAAGAAGGTAGGTTCGTCCATCTTAGTTCCTACACCTGGCGGTGTCCCAGATGATGGCCAGGGTGTTCCTGGTCCATGTGGTGACAGATCATTCTAGTAAAAGAGTGTGAAGAGGCAAGGTAGTTCCTTATATGGTGGTTCAGAAGAAAACACACAAATAAGAAACTGGGGTTGATAAAATGCTTTTCAATAGCAGGCTCCTGATGCCACGCTTCCCTCCCTCTATAATTCAGTCACTTCCCCCGACTGTATGATAAATTTTTTACAAGAGAGCTCAGTTCTCATGAATAGGATTTCAAAATTTAACAGTGACCACTAAGTATAAAGAACGTTACCAAAATCTTACTGAGCTATTATGTATGAGGGAGATACATGTGTGTAGGCCATTTGGCAATCTGTATTGACAGATAAGTAAAGATCAGAAATCCTTTCTTTAGGACTTTGGGAACATGTGCAGAAAGGCGTGACATATGCATGCATGCAGTTTGGAAGATAATGTCAGCTCAAAGAAATAGAGGTTCTATGAAAACACTTTACATTGCAATTTTAAACAAATTGGTAAGTGGTATTTCCACCAGACAACTTTGTAAGTGGTATTTCTCTATAAAATAGCTTAAAAACTGAGATTGGTGACTATTGCATATAATTTATTATCTGAGGGACTATATTAAATAATTTCTTTATTGAATTATAATCTTCAAAAAAATTCACAGAAATGCTTGATATTACAGGCCATAAGATTTGGCACATACTCATTCCTCTGTCTGCCAATAACTTTGGAAACGTTTTTTTTCTCCTTAAGAACAATAATTTAAGGCAGTCTTAAAGTACAAAGGCTAAAGTCTTTCATGATATAGCATCCTGAAGACAAATTAAAATCTGAACAATTGTGCGAAATTCTTATCTTAGAGAAATCCACTTAGCAAAATAAGAAGACAGAGGACAGGACAGTTTGGAAGTGATCAAAGACGTTCTTCATGTTTTGAATATTTGGACAGATGGAGAAAAAATGAGCACAAAGAGACTAGATATTTCTGGGACAAAAAAAAATGTCTTCATTTGAGCATAAATTCAAAAACCTCTAAACATTTAAAGAAGAATTTGCTTCTTCACTCTCATCAACTAATGAAGGATGCTGTAATGCTCTTCAGAAGAAAGGAAAAACAGAGAAGGCACTTGGGTACAATACTTACTAGTCATATAATTATTTTCTAATAGCAAATTCTGCACTGAGCCACAAAAGCCAGCCTCCCATATGGCACCCTACTGTGTTGCACAGATGTCCTCTAGTAGTGAAATAAAATTCAGATGCAGCATTGTCACTATTACATAAAGACATCTTTGCCTTATAGAAGAAAACATGACAGACTTTTGATACCTACTTTTCTGTCTTTTCTAAAAAGAAAGATTCTGTGAATCCAAATGACTGAGAATAAAACATGAAGTATAGTACTGATAATGGTCCTGTTCAGAATGAGAATTCTCCATTGGCTGTGAAGTAAAGGATACACTTCCTAGTTTAATATTCAAAGATTATTAATTTTATCAAGGAAAGTAAGAAGGACTTATCCAAAAGCCGTACAAAAGTCTGATTTACAGAAGCTTCCCAGCTTCAGGAGATCCCACTTATTCATTGTTGGTCTTAGTGCCTGTGCCACTGGTGTTATATTTAGGAAGTGGCGGCCTGTGCCAATTTGTAGAAGTGTATTTCCCACTTTCTCTTCTATCAAGTTCAAAGTGGTTGGGGTTAAGTTGAGGTCTTTGATCCACTTGGATTTGAGTTTTGTGCAG